>JAIPRL010002541.1:15683-57950 GCA_025469235.1 Pemphigus obesinymphae
ATAATCTAAAATGTTTTTAAAAATGTCCCCTTTTTAAGAAACTTTGGATAGGGGGTCCCCCACGTCTTTCTTTTTCTTTAACGATATGTCCCGGAACGCAGATTTTTTAACTAAGCTCAGAGTCCGTTCTTATTTTTTTTCCAATTCAACCACTGTTATTAACGTATTCAAAATGGCGAAAACTTTTGTTTTATATATTTAAATTTAATATAAAAGACTTATTTAGTCTATATAGTTAATTATAAAATATTGATAAATGATAATGCATTCATCTGTGTATGTTTTTAAAACGTTATAATTTGGTTTTATGCAGATAACTCGTCCTATGAAGGGATCCAGGCCATCGTCATCGGATGGGGACGATTGGGTGAGCGCAGAAAGTCATCTGATATTCTGCAGAGAGTCTTCGTACCCATTATGTCCAAAAAAGTTTGCAAGAAAATGGGATACTCGCCCAAAAGAATCACCAATAACATGATGTGTGCAGGATACAAAGATGGTGAATTCGACTCTTGTTTGGTATTGACGATGAATATATAGGAGTTTTTAAAGGGTGTTAAAAATAATTTAAATTTGTAATACAAAAAATTTTCTGATCCTTTGTGAGTTTAAGTGAGTATGTGACAAACGGACGACCCATATATAATTTTTCCAACTATTTTATTATAATTATATTATAACTCTTCCGAAAAATGTCATATTAAACATACTCCTATGCGAATATATCAGTAGATATACAATTACGTACATATAAAACGTTATTTTTTGTTTCAGGGTGACAGTGGTGGACCAATGCACAGACGTTTAACATATTCCCCCACTATGGAAGTAATCGGTAAAACTATACCTACGTATACATTTTAAAGATCGTTAAATTAAATATGTTTCATACTTTTTTTGTATTGTCGTATAGGTATTGTGTCCTGGGGTAAAGGATGTGCCAGAAAAAACTATCCTGGCGTGTATACCCGAGTGGCCAACTATTTGGACTGGATCATGGATCATATAGGAGATGAATGCATCTGTGGAAGTCCCACATACATGTCTTAATTTCGTTACTTCATCATCATCACTCATACGTTTGAATATATCACACTTAAAATTATTTTTCTCATTATCATTATCACTTAATCATTAATTATTATTGTTATCATTATCATTATAAATATTATTATTATTATGTACATAAATAAGTATACATCTCATTTAAATGTACGTGTATGGGTATATGTATGTGTATATAATGTTATTAGTTTACGATCGAATTAAACACCGAATATGATTATTACAATATTATTGTAAAACAATATAAAAATTAAACAAAGTCTAGTCAACACAAAGCTATACACCCAATGAATTTAAAAAAGTATTATGTAATACTAATATATATTTTATATATAATTATTATTATTATTATTATTATTATTATTATTATTAGATACACTTATATTATATAATATTATATAATAAAATATTATATTATATATATATATATTTTGTAATTTATTGTTAAGAAAATATCACCTCTTTGGAAAAATTGAATGACATTGTAAAATAATAGCCCTACCCCTCCACATCGTTATTACCCTCAACATTACTAAAAAGAATAATATTTTATTATATATCCAGACAATTTATATGTTTTAAAATATACATATTATTGTAGATTTAATTTTATTAATTCAGAGAATAATATATATATATTTATTTATTTATTTAAATTTAATATAATAAAATAAAATATTTCATTTCAAAAAATCGGTTTGTATATTATTAAGTATATATATATGCAATTTATATCTGTGGAGGTAAGTAGGCGTTTTGATCTTTTGAACCCAAAAAAGTTTAATTTGCTCATGCGTATGCATGTTATAGTTCTGAGTTTCGGTGATGAGTGATGACGTATTAAGCCGAATTTTGACGTTTTGAGCACGGGCGTATTTTAATAATAATTAAATTTATACAAAACTTTTTCATCTGTGATTAAAAAATCCACAGGTCAAAATATCATCTTTATACTGTATGTAAAATTCCGCAGTGGGATGTATTAGATCCACAGAGAACTTTTTGATTCGTGCATCAAAAAGTCCCCAAATCAAAATAGTACTTTAAGTTTTTAACATCGATGGATATCAAGATCAACCTATGAACTCGATAGTTTTTATAAATTGCAGGTCACCAAGTTTACAAGTATAAAAAATAAAAATAAATTCAATTCGAACTCATTTTTACCTGTATATATTTATGAAATATTAAATATATGAACGTGAACAGGATAGTGTAAAAAAATTGATTAACTTACCCGTTCTAGAAAACCGAGAAAGTTTTTTTTTTTTTTAATGAAAATACGAACTGTTGTTTTAATAAATTCATCGTCATCGTTCGATATATCCTATATATACCGAGAACGGAAAAACGAATTTATAAAAATAATTTCACATTTAATTATACATTGTTATTACAGGACGAAGACCACAGAGATCATTTTTGTGAATAATAATAATGATAATAATGAAATATTTTCATATTCTCTACTAGGAAATACGAAATTGTAAAAACGCAATCGATTTTTTGCTGCGCCAAAACAAGCTTTAAACGTCTCGTATACAACATTTCGCAGAATTCTAGTACGAAAACCTCACAACGATTATTATAAAATATGAAAATCGTTAATACTTTATAGTTTCGAAAAAAAAAACCTTCTCCCGGTGGTCACAAAGAAATATAATATTTCCAATTCTCTTTTGGCGTCGAACAATCGAGGGCGTGACCGAAAGACTATCCTGTAAAAAAAAAATAAAAATAAAAATAATTATCCTTTGACCACACCATTATTATTATTATTGTACGGTACGTATTGTAACAATTAAATCGACTTTTGCATATTCGATCAAAAGACGTTTTATATACCGTTCATCGAGTATTCGAATACGCGTGGAATATTGTATTTGTTTCGACCAGACGATATTTATATATTATAAGATTTTATACTACGATTTTATATATTATACGATATAATAGAATTAAACTATAAGTATATAAATAGTTTTATTAAAATACATTTTTAGAAATATATGAAATACTATAATTAAACACTATAGTTTTTCAAATATATTCGGAATATTACGCTGAAATACTTTATTTTAGATTATTATTAGAATACTTTAATGGTTATTAAGATTCTGACAGTGTATCAAAGAATATATTGGTTTTACAATTATGTATATTTTTTTCTTCTATTTTTTAGATTTCGAGCGGAACGAGAAATTATTAATTTTACAGTGATGTTTATTTATTTATTTATTTTTTTACCACAATACAACAATTTTATTCTAAGCTAACAACTGCAATTAAAGGTTAAGACTTATCGTAATAATAGATTTGTCGTATGATTTCCCAGCTAACTGAAGAGATTTTTTAAAAGAAATATGACATTCCTTTTTTCGAGTATATTCTTAGGATTTTTGTGAATAGCCGGTACACTCATTTCAAATATATTTTAGTCTTATAATATATATTCAAAAAACATTTTTTATTCAATACAAGCACAATTTATCTAATACAAATATTATTTTAAATGTTGAACGTTGATACGGTTTAGATTCTAAGCGAATCGAGAGAGCTATAGGTGATTTTTTAAACGTTAATTTTCAACAATTTTTATTATTTTAATGTGTATTTCGTTGAATTAATAAAAAATGTATTTACGATAACAAATTAATTTTGTAAATTTCACAAAATATATAACATAGTTATAATTTAATAAAAATAATTTGTAAAATTAATACAGGTTTTATTATCACAATAAAAACAAAATATTTGTTAATTTAAATAAATTCGTATTCAATTAGACAATTTTACCCAAGACATTGATAAAATATATTGTTAAATCAATAACACATTTTGTTATTTTACTGTTAAATTAACAAATATTTTATTTCTAAATCAACGAACATTTTATTGGACGTATATTAACAATCACATTATTTAATTAATCCATATTTTTTATTGAAATCGCAGATATATTTGGTTCGGTGTAAATATCGTCTAAAACAGTAAAATACGTAATACCTCAGGAATTAGAAAGTGTTAACAATTCATTTATTTTTACACTCCTCGAGTATCGTAAATAAAATGTTGTTTACGCCCTATAGCCCTGTCAACCGTCGATTACCGTGTGTAAAAACTCGGAAATATAAAACGATAAATATCCGACGATTGTGCCCTAGTACGTATACATTTTTTATGGGGGAAAGTCTATTGGGTTGCCTATATGTGTACCACTAGTATTCGAGAAAATACAATTGCGTTGAAAAGACGATTCTGAGCGAAGATTGGTATAATATTATTAAAAAAAAAAATAAAAATAAACAAATAACCTCGACAGCTTTATTTGTTATTTTATTATTTACTCTACGTTTAGCAAATATTTCCGTTGTAAAAGGTAGTCTACTGGAAAAATCGAAAAATAACCTATTTAAAAAGTGCCAACTGAAACCAATTTACTATTAAAAAAGCTCTTTACACCAAAACTCCAACACATTTCCTTCTACCCGAAAAAATATGTACACATAAATGACACAAAAAAACAAATTATCTTAAATGACAATATAGGAAATATACGTTGGGAATTCTTAATACAACTTCGTCAATTCAAATATTAGAGTAAATTCACCTTTTACGAAATGTGTAGACAAATATATTATTTATGCCGTAGCGTTCTCTTTTTTTTTCCAAAATTTTAATTTTTATGAGATAAATATGTATTTAAATTATTGAAGTTTAAAATAGCAATTATATCTCTTTACAAAATAAAATAATAAAAAAGATGCCACTACGGCATTTGGTCATAGGTAAATTTACACTAATATTAGACTATTGACGAAGTTGTAATAAGAATGCCAAACGTATATTTTCTATAATATCAATTGATTAGACAGAGAATGCAAATACGGGTATACTAATATAATGCTACGATGGTCAAAAAATATGTATTTTTAATGTTTAAAACTCGCCTGCGGATAGCCGCTTTTACAAACTAATTTCAGAAATGACAAGTAAAATAAAAAAAAAAAGCTCTATAGAAATAGGCAGTAGAAGTTAGTTTATCGTCCCTTCGGTCCTCAGACAGGATTTTGAATTTATTACTATTTTAATTTTTTTAAAGCAAAGATATAATACGTTTCTTTCTATAAGGACAAATTTGAGCAGAGTATTAGTGTAATAATATTTAATATGATTTTTTTAAAAATGACCTTATGCCTATAAACTAGGGCGACTATATTAAAAAAATTTAAAAAAAAAAACAACAATAAAAATAAAAGTGAATGGTAATAATTTTCCATTAAAATGTTCATAAATCGGTTTGAAAACGGTATTTAAAAAATAAAATTTCAGTCGTAAATTTTCTGCCAAAATATTCATAATTTACATAGTAAACGGTATACTTATAAACAAAAAAATGGACCCCATTTCTAAAAGCAGGAAACAAAGAGTCCATTTTAGAATTTGTCGGGAGAAAGGGTCAAAAATGGGATAGTCCCACACAAATTGGAAAGTATAATATAGTATAGACAATTTTGTTTGTTATATTATTATTTTCCCTATACATTTATAAAATGCTTCATACTGCATACGCCGTGTAAAAGGTAGTTTCTCTTCACGCTTAAGGAATCTGCTGGGAAAATCAAAAATTGATCTCTTAAAAATATGTGCCAACTAATTTTTCATCAAAAAGTATCTGTATCCCAAAACTCTTACTCTACTCCTATTGTCCAAAAAGTTGCTCATAGGAAAATTAAAACGCAAAAAATAAAGCTCGCTGTAAAATTGCAATTTGGTTCTTCGCTTTACTCAAAATCTAAAACAGTACCTAAAACCGCTATTATATATTATATAGAGATATAGTCAATAAATTTGAACGTATCTCGTACACTGAACCAAATATCATTGATAAAATTAACAATATGCAATAATCAAATTTTAACAAACGAATATTTGTTGAAATAATACAATTTTTATTATTTTAATGTAGGTACCTATATATTGCTAAATTAATAAAAAATATGTTTACAATAACAAATTCACATTGTACATTTCACAAAACATATAAGTTATAATTTAATAAAAATAATTAATACGGGTTTTATTATTATAATAAAATATGTTATTAAATTGAAAAAATATTCTGTTTAAATTGACTATTTTGATTAGGTAACAAATGGACGTTTGTTCTGCGAAGAATGTATTTACAATATTAGGTATAATATTTATAATTGAATTAACAAAATATTTGTTAATTTAAATAAATTTGTATTCGGTTGGAAAATTTTACCCAAGATATCGATGAAAGATATTGTTAAATCAATAATTCGTTTCGTTGTTTTACTGTTAAACGAACAAATATTTTATTTCTAAATTATCACGCATTTTTTATTGGACATATATTATTGGAGATATATTTGGTTCAGCGCACGTAAACGTAAAAAATCTTACCTGTCCTACATATAGGTTATATATACCTATATATATATATATATATATATTATATACCTATACCATCGATGAAATATAGTTTTTCAAGTATCTTTCCCATCTTTACGTGACGTATTCATTATTCCGTATATGGACATCGCATATTGCACCCTAGCCTGTATTCCATGTATTATTATGAAATATGATAATTAATTTACAATCTGTTCTATATAGACAGAAAAAAAAATAGTATTATGTGATATTTCTATATAACATAAAAAACTGTAAACAGACAGTGTACGCGAGTTATACATATGTAAGACTTTCATAAAATATATAAAATATTGTATACGTATCATATTATAAAAACGTATTATATAGGTATAAGTACTACAATAATAATAATAATAATAATTACGTATACTATATATATATATATATTATATGTGTGTCTGTAATACATACTGCGTGTATACCACCGTACAGGTAACTCGGTATAAACCAGTTATTATATTTATATTTCTGCAAACGGATTTCAGAAAGTTCACGCCGCCAAAACGTGTCTCGAACGATTGCCGTACTGTTTTGAGTACAAAGATATATCTATTTTATATTATAATTTTTTTTCTAATGAAATATTCAAAATAATATTATACGCTGTTATTATAGATGCGCCCGTGTTGAAAATTTAGGGAGAGTAAAACTACGTTTTTAAAAGAGTTAATCAAAAGTCAAGATTTTGACAGTTAATTTCGTAATATTTAAAAAAAAAACGGTTCTTTATTTCCACGGAAAGGTATTATGTATCCAATATTTCTCTCCCCTTCTCAAAGGGCGCCCGTGAATAAATAATATAATATATATATTTACATATTAGGTACATAATATACATTATAGTATATATAGGCAATATATAGTGTATATATACATTATACAAACTATAATTACTATCGTGACACATATATTATATAATATAGTCTTGTAAATAAGTTTTAAACGTATTTGAATAAAATATAGAGAAAAAAGTATTTGATCCAAAAACGTATTTTGAATATTCATTCGAATTAAGTAAAAAATATTCTGAAATGTTATTGGAATACGTTTTTTTTTTTTTTTTTTTTAATGCGAATTAGTTAAAAAATAAAATATAATTTAAATTTGTTATAATATACTATATATTATTTAAATAAATAATGGGATATAACTGTGGGTATATAATATATATATACTCTTGCAGACAAATTTTTTTAATTTTTGAAACAATGTTATCAAACTTAAAAACATTCGTTTATGAAACTTAAATAGATAATTACTTTAAAGTATTGATAGGTACCTAATCTCATAATCTGATGAATTATGATTTCCCTTTCTGTTTTATCGAAACGTACAAATTAATAAATTCTTGAATCTTGAACAAGAATATAAAAAATGCGAAAAAAATGTACCTACTTAGAATCTAAGTATGTATATCTATTTTTAAAAATTTGCGTTTAGAAGAATTTTGGAATATAAAAGTACTTTACAAAAATACCTACATATCATACCGACAATAACTATGTTTATGGCCGTAATAATTATATACGTAATTATTACAGTTAAAAATACTTTATATACTTTCTATTTTCATTTTTTTAACTACACATAGTAAATAATTTATATCCAGTGACCAGCGTTATTATATGCAATACAAAAATATAAATGATTATTAAGCCAGTGTCTATGTGATATTAAACGAGTAATACGCGTATGTAAGTATTTAAGTACAATAATTATTTTAAAATTAAATTACAATTCGATAAAAAAAATCCAAATTATAAGTTTTTTGAAAACTTATAAAGATAATTCGTCAATAACGTATGTATTTTTATTTTAACATCTTGATAAAAGAGATGTTGATAAATTTTGATATGATGATATGAAATAATAATATAGTTATCTCATGAAATATATTTTATTATCAAAATTTAAACGTGCATAATTCATAATTGTATTAATTTATTATAAATGGGCTTGTTTATTTTTGCTAAAATCTAATTATATATTTACAGCATTAATATTTTTTATTGGAAATTATCAAAATGTGATTTTCCGGAAAAAGTCAACTTTTACTTTAGTTATACTGAGCTCTTCTATATATTGCATCATAATTATATATATATATAGTACCGTCTTAAGGAGAAGGAAAACAGTCGGAAAAAACAGAAATAACCTTTTTAGAAGTTATAACTTTTTTAGGAAGTATTTTAGAATCTAGTCAGAAAACTATAAATTTCAGCCATTAATCGAAAAAATATCGGAAAAAAGTTTATGACACTTAAAACATTTTTTTGCATATTTACGTTTCAAAGATTTATTTTGTCAGTATTTTCGAAACACATTACCCCCATAAATATTTCTTCGGGCCGGTCCTACCTGTATTATATTCTAGGTATACGTTTGGTCTTTATTTGGTAGAATTTTGTCGAGTTTCAAGTTTATATACCCACGTAAGTTTATCAACAATTTGACCGTCATTTTCGGAAAAGCGTGTACGTGACGTTTTCTAACTTGAATTCCGACGAATTTCCTTGTTGTAAGATGTATTAAAACTTCGGTATACTATATATAACTACACGCAAATCGTAAATTTCGAATATGTTGCGTGCGTAAAACTATTCGAAAAACTTGAGTATAATTCTACGAACGGTATAAAATATAAACACAAGGCAAGTTTTTGGTTTTTTTAAAATTAATTTTCAATCAAAGTTGATAACAATCTTACTTTCTAGGTACCTAGTTAATAATATTGTAGCAATATATGATGGCACAATACTTAAATTAAAGTCTAAAGAGTAAAGACTAAAAGACATACCATTATATTATAATATATAAATGCATGTACTAGTATAGGTACGTGTATATGTTTTGTGTGCATTTTACATAAAAATAAAATTTTTTTTTTAAACTAAATATATATTTATACTATAATTTATATTTTAACAGTAATAAAATTTACAAAATGTGAGTCTACTATCACTTAAATTAAAAAAAAAAAAAAAACATAAAATGCATCTGTTTTTAATTTGCAACAAAATTTCTTCGATTATACTAATATAAAATATAGTTGTCAACCGTTAAAATATATTTTAATATTATAATATGAAAATAATAATTTTAAATGATGGAACAAGAAATAGTTAAAAGCCTAATTAAAAGTTAATTTTTTTAAAAAAAAATGTCTAACTATTTAATACAACTATAAAGATAATTATATTCATCACATCAAGAGGAGACAACCTATATATTAGCTATGGTATTTGGTAATCAAAATTAATTTTATTATTAATTTTATGCGTATGTGGACGGTATTAAAAAATCCTTCGTGATTATTATATTATATAGTTTAAAAACTTATTAAGTAATATGATGTATATTATTGGTATGGGTACAGTTTTATTATTATTATTTTTTTTTTTTTAATTGAAATCAATTTTTTTTTTTTAAGTTCTAATTACTGTTTTTCTATTAAACATATTTATGATCTTGAAATTAAAATTAAACTCCAAATTAAATACTACATTTATTTTTCAAAATACTAATTTATCATAAAATATGTAGGCGTATTATAGTATACCTATATATACTTCTAAGATTTGACTTGATTAATTAATGAGCAATGGTGTAAATTCCGGGAGGCAATGGGTGAAGTTAACCTCTTTATAAAATGAATACTTTACACATTTGGTGGTAGATTGGTATAAATGGTAGTAATTTTTTCCATCGTAGATAAACTATAGTTTGCACCACTGTAAAAATAAAAAAATGGAAATTATGGACAAATCTATTATACTTTGAAGAATTAATTTTCAAGGGAATCCGTGTTCCCACTGCACTAATATGAGTACAATAATGTACTTGAATTTTAATTTAGTATATATAGTATTTAAAAAAAAACATACATTACTTTTGATTTACCTTAAATAAGGGTGACCATTCGCCCCGTTTAAAATAAGATTGTACCGTTTTTAGCATTGCGTCCTGTTGTCTCAACAAATTTGAAACGGAATGTTTTTTGTTCGGGTTTTTAAAGTAATTAGGTCCTTTTTTTTATTTTTCTATTTTTTAATTTTTAAATAGTTTAAATGTCTATAGGATAGAATGTTCTATCCTATAAATATTCGATATTCTAAGAATGACATTAGATAGAACTATTTTCAATAAGGCAGTTAAATTTTATTCAATCAAAATAAATATTCAGATAAACTGAACTTAGTTCATTTTGTTTCTTTATTGAAACGATAAATTAAAATTGTCCACAATTTTTTCACATCTAAACAATTAATTAATACCTATACCTATACTAATTAATAACCTAACTAAAAGAAGAAATAAAATACATACTTATTTGTAGTGACATATTTAGAAATTTGATACCTCAGGTTTAATTTAACACCCCCTCAAAAAAAAAAAAAAAAACATTTTCCATGCACAAAAAATATCATCAATAAATTTACAGGGTCTCAAAAAAGGTTAAAGGACATGACCGTCCTGTCCCTCTAATACATCTCTGCTTATTTGGTAATATACATTTTTCTATTGGAGAGAATGAAAATGTTCTCCCTAAATAGCTTTTTCCAAAATATTTTTTACACGCCTTACTGCCAGAGTTTAAAATCTGAGTTCAAAATTAAAATCTGCCCCAACCCTTCATACAATTGTAAATTCGCCACAGATTTATACTATATATTCCCATAATATTGAAAGTATGTTACATTACAAAATCACTATAGAATTATTTGACAATCGTATTTTACGTTTTAAAACTTTTTAAAAAGTTTTAAAATATCATTAAAATAATCATCTATATTATCCATATAAGTACCTATATGAATACTACCATCATTATAATTTTGAGTTTTATTGGGATCTACTGTCAATTTTAGCGAATATAAATAAAGTAGAAAATCATAATATATACTTTCTAATAATTAGTAGTCGGGTATGTTATACAATTAATTATATGAGCCATGAATTGCATAGTCCTCACTGCTCACGTACCTTATATATATATATAATATAAGTATTACAAATATAGTATAGGTAATAATAATAATAATAATTAATTGACCAGTAAAATCGTTGTAATCGAGTGACAAATAGCAAATTAGGTAATTGCGATTTTCACCGCTAATATAATAATATAATCTTGCATTTACAATACATTTTGGACATTTTGACATTCCTGACTTTGAATGACTTATAATATTACAAATGATCTATTTGATATTTTTTCGTATTGTATAGATACACAAATTTACGTTATAGACCTACACGAGGAATCTACAAATTCAGATTATAGATTTATTTTGTAAATGAAAACAATTAAAGACATAATATATAATAGTTGTATTAAAATTTTACAGTCAAAATAAAATACGTTATTCTATTTATAACATTTTTTTTTTTTTGGGAGGGGAGGGGGGAATTATATTCACTAAAATATGAAAACATAAAAAAAAAAAACGTAAAAGTAAAAATGGTATTGATAGAAAGAAGACACCGAATCCGGCTGCCTGCAGATGAGAATCGACCGACTTACGAGATCTATAGCTGCTACCGACCTTGTTTATGACTCGGATACCATTAAGATACACGGTGGTATATACGAGCTTAATTCAACGATTTCTTTACAAAATGTGACCGAAAATAATAATTAATATGCAAAAATAAAAATAAACGATTTTATTTATTTTTTTTTTTATAGTAGATACCTATTGTATCAATACCGAATTCAGCTGTATATACGGAAATAGCCCCCACGCCCGTTTTCGTAACGCGGTCAACCGCATTTTCGATGTTACGAATCGGCTTTCTAACAAATGTATAGTATAGGTACATATATTATTGACATATTTTGAAAATCGTATTGTGGTCTAAGTATTCGAATATTGATGGAAATCAAAATAGAAGATATACAATATTAGGTTAAAATATATTTTCACGTCAAAGAGAAACTAAATTTGGTCTTGGAGTTTGTTGTTATTTACCATATATCTATGTATAGGACGATTTTTCTATGCATAAGCTGCATAAGGTGGATAATTAATAGTTCACGACAAAGATATTTCCGTTTCGAGGAAAGTATCATGGTAAAGTAGCAAAATAAGACAGTTTACCGAATAAAAAATAAAAAGATTCTAAACACAATTTGTTCAAAACGCTCATACATAATTAGTATAGACGTGATTTTTATTGAAATTCTCATTCATATTAGACATATTGGTGGTTTTTTTAAACACGAATTTAGATTTAGAACACAAGATTAAGACATACGTTTTACTGTTTCCTTCCCCACCCCACTCTTCTCCACACACACACACACACACAATTTGTATTAATTTATTAATCTATATAGGTATAATTTGTAATAAAATAAATAGATCAAGTACCTCCTGAAATCTCCTGGTTTTTCTACGCTGATAATATTAGGATGGAATTAGCATAAATTTCCATAAAATATTTCGAAGGGAATTACCCGTTTACGTCAAAAATTAATAATTTAAAATACCCATTTGTGCCAAAAAAAAAAAATAAATAAAAAGAAGGTGGCTTATTTCCGTCACCCATTCGCGTCAAATATACCGAATATACAATTCTAATTTATTGTAATCGACATATTTACTTTTTAATATTTTTTCTTATTTATTTCTCAAAATTGTTTTGTGAAATTGAAAATCATTACATTTATGGACCAAATATTAAAATATTGTAAAACAATATATTGTGAAAATAAAACAGTTGATTAAAAGTTAATTTGCTGAAAAATTCAAATCTGTTTTCCAAATCCAAATTGGATTATTCGATAAATCATTACAATCGGCAAAACATGTACACTTTTGAGTAAAATGTATAATATGAAATTCATGAAACGTCAACGATAATTTACACGTGTGTGCCTACGCGTACGTTATCGGTGTATAAAATGCTTGAGTGTTATTTAATGCGGTTCGTAGGTAGCTGAGTAACACAATAATATTAATTTACACACGCACACAACATAAGATATTTTCGCATTATTTAAAAATTACCTATACAAGACATCCGAAAAAAAAAAAATAGCTCACAGAGAGCTATTCCTTATGTAAAATCATTTTAAAATTAGAAGTTAGACCACGTTATTGAATAGGAAACAACATATTTTATATAACAACTATATTTGCGGTTTTTTTTTTTTTTTTACTATTTATCATCAAAAAAATTATAAGTAGTAATTTTAGAAATGTAAAAAAAGGTTTTTGTACCTTTAATAGTGAGCCAAATATTTAGAAAACCATAAAATTCCGACGAGATTATCTCTGAAGTGTTGTCATGCATTTAGTTTACGATAAAACGTGCTAAAACTATAAAATCACTTTAAAATGTTGTTTCGTTTGTTTTTCATAATTCCATTATTACACAACAATAAAAAAAATCATCCTACCAACACGGGGCCACTTATAAATTACTTTTAAAATGTATTGAAGCATTTTAAATTTTTAAATCTCCTTAAAATTGCCTATACATAGAACCCCTTGAAAACTGGGCGTGTGACATCCTTTTAACAATATTATTATTATAATATATATATATGACACTTTTAAAATGTGATTTAATAATTTTTTTGGAAATTATTGAAAAACTATTTGGTTTTTTTTTATGAACACTTATAATTTGGTCCATATTATTATTACCTATAGGTAAAAATGCCTAACGAGTTATAATATACAATGTATATTATACATGATTATCTGTATTATAGGCGAGCCGGCGAAAGATTACTCGCACTTGGTCGACTCTTCTACATGCGTACTTATACCACCTAACTAATGTAGTAATAAAGATTAATGTTGTTTTATCTCGTATTCGAACAATATACGGATTAAAAGTTTATGATAATAAGTCATAATTTTCCAAACCACTCTGAAGGCCCCTCCCCCCCCCTATAATATCTACAAAACTGTAATAATTATAGACATATTCGTATACATAACTATTAACTATATACGTTTGTAATATTTTTCTAAATATATTTTATTGTACAATGCAGTTACTTATATATTATGATTAAAATCGAGTAATAATAATCGTAGATTTGGGGGGTATAACTTTAAAAAAAAACATATCCTAGGTCAGTAATTTGAATTTTCTTGAAAACATTTACTTATGCAATTTTGTCTTTTTTTTATATCGAAAAAAATAATAGTATACAAAAAAGAGCGAAAATTCCTCATACCTCTTCCTAAATAATTGAAAAATTAATTTAATTTAAATAAATATAATAAATAGATAAATCATCACATGATAATGAAAAAATTCAATATTCTGGGTACATTAGTAAAATTATTCAGGAAATGCAATTAAAATTTATTTAAAAAAATAATTTTGGACTGTGCGAGTTCAGGCGATGCCTGAAAAAATTCGCTCAAACATTTTGATCGCACAGTTAAACGGATAACTGTGGGTTTTTGCTCAGTTTTATAATATAAATATCTACGGTCAACAAAATATTACTATATTAACGATATTACCTATTAATAACTGTTCAAAGTAATGATAATAATGATGCTGAGGGAAAATTTGTTGCAAAAGGTGGTCACACCGCGTACTATCGTGTAGTCCATTCTCTTATCTATCTAAATGCAGTTTCAAGTAGATCGGTGCAGTGAATGGACGTATGTACGTGTCAATTTGCATAACGTGTGTTGTTATAGATATTCGCCTACCATTTCCAGTATAGATAATAAGTTAAAGCAACGTTGTAACGTGAAATTTTTAGTGAAACTTGAAAAGAACCGAAAAGACGTATATGAATTATTAACTACAGTGTATAGTGAAGATGTTATGAACCAGGTAACCTTTTACAAGTGGTACAAAGCATACGAGGAGGGTAGAGAGAGCATCACCGACGAGCTACTCAAAAAGCGCCCTTCATCGTCTCGCACCGAGGTTTTAAATACAGTACTCCCTCGTTAACACGAACTCGGTTAACACAAATTATTGGACAACGCGAACCGGTTCTTCGGTCCCGAGAAAGGCCCTATATTATAAGATAGTTTTTTTTGTATTTACTCGGTGTATACGAATTATTCGGTTAAGAGCAGGGGGCAGTTGACCGAAAGATGATAAGCGTATCGGCTGAAAAATGGTCGCGTCGAATCTGTTGCCAACTAAGAAATATTTAAAAATGATATGAAAAAAGTTTTTATTTGTTTGGTAGGTAACACTATATCACAGAATTGAAAATAATTAATAAAATATTACTGTATGCCATGACCAAAATTTGACACAATAATTGTGAACGGTGAACATAAAGCAAAAGCACGAACCAGCAGAAAACAGAAATCATACGACATTGTAGTTCGTACTTTATTTTATTGTCAATATTGATTCATTAAATAATAACTTTGATAACAGTATACCTACATAAAGTTGTACTTGTGCCTATACTAAATACTAATGTTGAATCTATTGATGTCATTTGATATAATTTATTAGCACATTATTAGGGTGTCCCGTGGAGACAAACTATAAATACGTAGGTAAGTATTATTTCATTACGCCAAATACTATAAATGATTAAGAACTTCTACGATGTATTATTCTTTACTGATTTATATGGCGAATATATGTTTCTTATTTTAGTACATACTTAACCCATCTTTACTTAATTTATTAATTATAAAATAATTTAGAGAAAAAATTCTTATTCACTTTATTTTTGATAAAACACTTCAATAATTTATTAAATTAATAATACCTACTTATAATAGATATTACTACTACTTTAATAAAAATAAATCATTGTTTTCAAAAAGTATATAAAAATAATTGCACGTTATACGAAAAATTTGAAAAAATAACTGATGTCTGATATGACTCGTTAAAATATTGGATAAACGCTAATATAGGATGATATTAAATTATATGCTAATACGAATAGGACTTTTGTTGGCAATGGTTGGCAGTACTTCTTCGAACTCGAATCTTTATCACTCTTTGGTTCCTTATCATCTTTCGGTCAACTGCCCCACACTGTTTTTTGTGTCAACACGCTGCTGTCCACCAATTAAGGCCGAACAGTCACGGCAGATTATTATAAATCGGTTTTGATCACGATGTTGCGTTATATCAAGAAAAAAATGGTCGACGGTGACAACATTAATACAATTTTACTGCATCATCCGATAATGCACGGACCCACGTCGCCCACACTACTATAGTGGATTTTTTAAACGCTCGTGGCATCAAAACTGTACCCCACCCTCCGTATAGTCCACATTTAGCCTCGTGTGATTTCTGGCTATTCCCTGAAATCAAGTTTCCGCTCATCAAGAGGTCATCAGGCGCGTTGCAAAGACCTCGAGAAACATGGTCTGGCGTTCGTGTTCGGAAAATTGGCAAGAACGATGGAAAAAGTGTATTATGACCGAGGGGGGTCAATTTGAAAAAGAGCACGTGAATATGGTTGATTGAATAACTATTTTTCTCTGTATAACGTGTTTATATCATTACTTTTTGAACAGCCTACATATTATTATGGTTTAAGTAAGTTTTTATCACAATACAAGTATTATAATGATTAATTATCGGTATTCGACTATTTTTGGAATCTACAGCTCACGCACACTACCTAATACTATAATATGATATACATACTATTAACAAATATCAACAAAAACGTACCATTTGTGTCGTGTAGTACCTTTATTGAACAATAATATTATATTATATTACTATTTGATAATATTTATTTATTATAAAATAAGGTGTACTATCATAATATCAAGTCGACTATAGTGTTCAGTATTCAGTATATCACATTATATATAGTGTTCATCACATTTGTGTATATGTACATGTGTATATCACATAATTTCTACTTGGGATTTTGTTGTCATTATATTGTTATTATAAAAGTGATTTACATTTTATAATCATGTCATCGGATTCTTTGAAAAATAAAACTTTCATTTCAGAATTTATTGATTTATATGAAGCATACCCTTGCCTTTGGAAAATTAAATCAAAAGAATATTCTAACCGAAACATCAATACACCGCGAGGATACAGAGCTCCAGTTCTGACGATGACGTGTCTGCTATAGTGGCAAATTAGGACTGAACAAAAATTTCAGTAAACAAATCGACCGAACACACGTGGGTTTACGTAAGGCTTACTGAACGTGTAAACCCGCCTTAACAATAGCGTACATTTTTTTTTTTTACAAAATCGTATAATTAGATATTGTCGATGAAATTATAATTAACAACCTATTAATGTATAATAACGACCTATTATATTATATACGCGCGTTATGCGGTACCTATATACCGGGTATCCGGTCACTTGTGGCAGTGGTCGGGGGGTGGGGAGGGGGAGTCAACGTCAAGGTCGTCTGCGGCAACGTCTCCCGGAGCACGCGAGAAGAAAGTGAGAGTAGCCGTCCGCGCTGTGGCGGGCGACTAATGGCGTATACGCCGTAATATAATAGGTATACGCGCGTGCCGCTACCGGTACGCGCGCGCGGTATTCTTATTCCTAACCGCTTTTACTCGCGTCGGGTCCGCTGGCGGGTGCACTTTCTTTCCGCCGCCGCCGCCGCCGCTGCCGTATAGTTACGGTACCACTGCTACCACCGCAGCGATTGGCGCGTGCGGTACACGGGGCCGCGCGACGGTACGATATAATAATAGTCGCGTTCTTTCGTCTCAGTGTACGCGCCGCTCGGCCACTATAACCGTCTCGCCACTGCCACTGCCGCTGCCGGCCGCCGCGACCCGCAGTGTACCCGCGCACAGCACCACCGCACGCGGTCTGCTCGTCAGCACCGTCCCACGGTACACCCGCGGTCCACGAACGCCGCGCGCGGGACGCCCGGGTTTATGCAGGTGGCTCGCGGCTGCCACGGACCATGCGGCCGCAGCAGCTGCTGCTGCACCACGTTCTGTGCTCGTTGTTCGCGATCGGCAGCTTCTCGTCCGCGCAACAGCACGCCGGCCCGGCCACGACGACCGCTGTTATCCCGGTAAGTACCGCGCGCGACCACTCTGTATGTACCTACGTCTACCGTGGTCATAATTCACATATTATTACCATTAACGTGCCTTCACACTCCATCGTGTCGTCCATAATTTTAAACGTCTGATTGGCTGATCACGTTGATTAGGTACATTTATAATCGATCGTGTTACCAAACGTTACCGTAGAGTTGAAAATATATATTTCACTTTGCCGTCGTGCGGTTACAATGGTATATTATTATCACTAATTGTCCATATTGTTCAGATTATTAAAAAGTCCTTATCGTAATATTATATATATGGAGAACCCTTGTCACCCGGACGTTACCAGGTTACCCGGACGTGTCGACACGAGTTGTTCGCGGCGTACTTTCTGACGACCATCATTCATCCTCAGCATCGTTTTCGCGGTAAATTAACTGTGCCGTTTCCAAACATATAAAAAAAAAAAAAACGATGAAAATAAAAACCGTCTCCGTTCCAAAACGAAACGCGATCCGGTTTTTTTTTTTTTTAACTATTTTAGTTTTTAAAATCGCACGGAAAGGCGAAAGTTTATGCGGTACCGAAGCTATATAGAACGTTGATGCGTAGGTCTATATATACTTATATTAATGCATTTTGAGGACGGTTTTTTATTTATTTTTTAAAAAATATAGAAATGTATTTCGGTATATATATATATATATAAGGCCGCTAAGAAATCGTCAACGCCGTTATAGCGCAGGACACAATCCCACGTTACCTATTATTTATGAATTTTTTCATTATTATTATCATTATTATTGCTATTGATCGTTCTCTCTTTATATCGCGCGCGAGCTGGCGTGATTTTATAACTGGTTCGAGACCACCGCACGAAGAACTGCAGTTTACTTTCTGCGGTAAAAGTAGCTGTGGCTGCCATCAAGATAATAATAATAATATATAGATAGGAATAAGAATAATAAACGAAAATCACAATAACAAAATAAAAAAAAATACCACCTGCACACACAAAACGTCGTATAACATAATGTATTTTTTTTTATTATTAATGTGACACGTATATTCAATATCCGATACATTATAATACGAGTATTACGTATTATAATATATATTATACTTTTTATTTTCGTATTCGCAGGACGACGGCAGTTATCAGACGTCCCGACCCGACAGGCAGGACGACAAACGAATATTCTTCGACGATATATTCGGTTCGATCAGTTACGAGCCCGAAGAAAAGTTACCGGTCTCCAATTGCACTTGCAGTAAGTAGATATATAAATAATATAATCTAACACTGGTGACAAGTGGTTTATTTTTAGAGAGGGAGTGTGAATAGAGTGCGTAGGGAGATATATCTCCCCGTTAACTTTTTCTTTTTACTCTCTGTATATAATATAGCTGAAAATTCACAATTATTAAAATTGAAATTTTTAGTTAGGCACGTATAGACATGTGAGGTGCGGTAAGTTTACCGGGTACCTGAATGTAAATTTACGTATACATTTTACCGATGGTTTTTTTTACCATACTTAAATACGAGTGACCCCTCATTTTAAATGTTCATATTATGTATAATAACTTTTATTTGGCCTAATAAAGTGTAGGTACCTATAATATAATGAATAATAATGAAATTATTATAATGACTTTTTCCTGTGAACTTTAGAAATATATAGTTAAAATTATTTTTCAAAAATTAAGTTTTCTTGATGTTAAACACATAAATCACTAAATGATTATATAATAAAACAACGGTCAATGAGGTTATTAATTAATAACATACGAAATTCACTAAAATAAATATATATATATATATTACAATATATATAAAAAATTTACCAATTTACCTAAAGTTTTCGTAGAGTAAAGTAAGGTATATTCGTGATAAATTCACGAAATCCTTAATTACACATTCACCATTAATAATTGTACAAAATATTATTTTGATTATTTGATGAACATGATGTAAAGTTACTATAATATATTATGCCTACTTTGGTTTTGATGACCTTTGTTTTAATTATATATATAAATTAGAATGTCACTAAAAAAAGTAAGGTAATTTTGTGATAGGATATTTAATTTCGTGATATTAAATAGGTAATTTTGTGAATACGAAATTAACATATTATTAATTTTTTAAAACTCAAAAATGTACCTATTAATACTATTAAAATTATAACAACAACTTAATGGTAACAACACAAAGTACCTCGGTACGGTTCTGGACCATCCCGACGGGAGTTGTCGACCGAAAATGACAGACCATGCTGATGTTCGATGTCCGATCGTCATTTATGGACACAGACCTAAATAGACCGTGTTAATATCGAGTTAATTGAAAAAAAAATCTTACACACTGACATTTTGATTTTTTGTATTCTTCATTACTATTTTTTGACTACCTTCCCGGACCGTGTATTTTTTTCTTTTCTTTTTTTATAAATTTTGCAACAAATTTAATTCGGGTGACTGGATTCGAACCTTTGACCATGGATTAATTAACAATTTTTGTACTTACCATTAACTGACCGAACTTCAGTGATACAAACGTAGTCGGAATTGTGGGTACATAAATGCTCGAGTAATGGTCCTATATACGATTACAGGCACGGCAAAAGAGGGGAAACTTTTTTAATCGCCGCAGCGCATTCAATAACAGCCAATACCGGTAGCAAAATGTGTTGTACACTAAGGTATGTAACATACTAAAAGTCACTTTTTTGGGTAGTCCAAAATCGGAATTTGGATTTTATATAACTCAAGGGGAAGTGGACCTAGTGCCTTGCGGTTTTTTCCAGCCCCCTTTTGCTTAAAGCCTCTATAAATTGGTGTCCAATAGGAGGGTAGGGGAGGGACATAGCCCCCTCTGGAGAATGCCAAAAAAAAGTGATTTTTGGTATGTTATATACCGGAATGTATAACACACTTTGACATCAGTCCGAGCCCGATCCTATGGGCACCCATGCCCCTATATATTTCCATAGCTGGTTTAGCCGAATAGGTCGAATGTAAGTAGATCTAATCAATTTGTTATTTTTCAACTCGTAATAATATGTATTTCCCGGGATGTGCCGAAAAATTAAGTCCCGAGAAATGTCAAAAAAGTACCTCCCGGGAGCTGAATATACGACCTGAATAATTAGCAAATCAATTGGACTCTCGCGGGACGCTCCCGGGAAGGTCTAAGTAATTCCCAGCAGGAATCGCTTGCCAAGACCGAAACACGCACCTAACCGCGGGCAGCGCCCGGAACGATCTGTGCTATTAAGGAATTATGCATTTTCAAATTTATAATAAGAAGAAGTTAGTGATACTTTTATAACTGTCATTATATAGGCATTGAATTCATGAAAAATGTAATTAATCACATTTTTGTTAATTAAGTAATCATTAATTATTAGTATATTTTATGATTAATATTAATTTATTAATCAATTATGTTTATTTTATTAATTATAATTCGTCATATTGTTATCATTGTAAATATTAGTAATTATTTTTAATAAAAAACACAGTTCAAATGTAAATAAATTTAAAGGGAAAATGCTAAGAAAATGCATTAATATCTTAAGGGTGCACAAGTTATTGCCAATTAATTTGGTAATTTCGTAGTCAAAGACGAATAGGTATGTTTGTTATAAGCGTTTGAGTAAATGACACGAATTTGCCCATGTCACGAACATACATCGATTTTTACCCTACGTTTTACCGGTAAATTTACCGACATTTTTTTTACCAGTAAATTCCTCATTTTAGACAGGTGTATTATTAATTATCATTGTTAGAATTTAAAATCAATAGTCTATTGGTTTTAAATCTGAATTCAGATTATTTGGAAAAATATATTATATATGTAGATATAGGTATATATTTAGTTTAATTAATATTTTATGTGAAAATTTGCTTTCTAACCAAATATACCTGTAGTATTTTTTTTACAATGTTTTAAATTTTATCATCATCATCATAAAAAATGACTTCTGGATGAGACTCGTTGGGCTTCTCGTATATTATGTCCGATTTTTCACGTATTATTTAAGTCACCGTCACTCAATTTTATAATATACATATACACAAAAGGAGACAATAATATATATAGGTACCTGCCATATCCAATGTCATCGTAACGTGTTCGGAATGTCATCGTATTATATTATATTATATAATAACAATGATAATATTATACATATATATATATATGTGAAAAAAAAAACTATAGCCACATAATATATTACAGTCTTGTGGTGTTTTCCGGTACAGATTTCACCGGCTAGAATCGTCTCTTTGTTTTTGATGCAATGAAATTCGTCTTGTAAGACGGACCTTTTTCAAAAAAAAAAAAAAACGATAAAAACGGAATTATGAACACTATAATATATTGATCAAGATTTTTAAAATGTAGTTGTTGATTTCGAAAAGTTTCCAGTAATCTATTATGATAGTAAATCTATTGCTTAAATAAATTGCCCATATTTGTTGATAAAAATTTACTCCGTCTTCATAAAACAGAAACTTGTTAAAACGTAACTTATTATGTACTAAATCATAAGGAGGAAACCATCCCAGAACTTAACTATTGCCCTTTCTAGTAAAGAATCTATTAACATTTAAAATAACCAATATATTATATTTAGAATATATATAGATAGATATATTTATCTTAAATAATATGCAGAATATTACAATAAAATTAACAATATAAACAAATAAGAATAAATTAATTATTAGACACCTAATGCTTCTTTAATAAATTTTACAAACTGAACATTGATTTTTGGTTAAAACTAGAGATAAATTAAATAAGCTCAAATATACAAAATTCTTCAAATATTCAGTTATCTCTAAAATGTGCATTTATATGCACTATAGACTTTTTTCTAAGTATTCTCTTCGCGTACTCTATAACAAATAGTCGACATTTCTTACTCCTGTTGAATTACATAGGTAATCTTAAGAAAAAATTGATAATGTATCATGCAAGATGAATAATGAAATACATTACAGGATACCTAGCTACTAAGTATACTAATAGTGCTATAATATACTATATATATTATTATAGTGTATACGAGTACATATATATATTAAATTAGCTTACCTTAAAAGTTAAAATGGAAACAAATTTAGTTATTTATGACTCATTAACCTAACCACTTGCTGATAGCAGGTACTATTGCTGATAGTGAAATTATTTACAGTTTACACGATTTACTAAATCATTCAGTTGCGACAAATCATCCAGAGTGAACGAAAATAAGACTATAATAGTATGTCTATACCATTGTCTGGAAAGAACGCGTTCAATTTTTATGAATATCCCATGAACGCGTTCATTTAAAAGGCTTTGGAACACGTTCTATTTTTTAGCGAACGTGAACGATGTAACTTCGTTTATTTAACATTAATTTTACATTTAATAATTATATAAAATATGTATTACCTATTTAAAATGTTTGTTAAACATTGGAAATTTGGAAATCACTATAGTAATAATAATAATAATAATAAATTATAAAATAAAAATAAAATTGAATGTATTAAATGTAACAGCAATTAAAATATAGACGTGCGATAAGTTTGTAAATAATATTAGGACTATATAGGTACTTATATTATATTTTGTGCTATGGGGGTAATTTAATTTTGAACATGTGTACAGTCGTATTGACCATATATTTACCATATATATATATTATATATACATCGCGTGCCTTCGGGATCTTATATAAAACATTTTAAACTTTCGCAAAATCAGAGTAACGGAAAAATGAGTTTATAAAACCGTTAACTGTGGTAAGTACCCACCAAGTTTCGTAACGATTGGTTTTCGGGGGAAAAAATTAACGTGATTGCGAACGCGTTCATATTTTTATCGAAAATGCTAGACACTGGTCTATATATAGGTACATGCATTCATTATTCATTCAATCGGAAGATCGATTGATTGCTCTGGATGATTCTGTGTTTACGATATTACTTCTTTTTTTTTTCTATTTATTTTGAATTACATATTTAACGGGATCGTCCGGTATGAATGATGAAGAACGAAATTGATTGTCGAAGATGCAAATTTTAACGTACCTATACTGCGCCAAGCGCAAAACAATTTATTCGACAAATTTATCGATTTAAATGTATTTTATGTGTATTTTAGACTGCGGTGTGCCCAACCAAGAAATCAGGATAGTAGGAGGCCGTCCGACCGGCGTAAACAGGTATCCTTGGGTGGCCAGGCTTGTGTACGAAGGTCATTTCCATTGCGGTGGATCACTCATCAACAGCGATTACGTACTGACTGCCGCGCATTGCGTTCGGAAGTAAGTGACAGCTGCCCAATACACAAATACTATATATTAGGTATACATTACATATATATATATACATATATATACAAGGCTGGGCAAGTTAACGATATTTTTTAACTCGTTAAGTTAAGTTAGGTAATTGAAAATAATATAAGCTAAGTTAAGTTAAAAATTACTCGTATATTTTTATTAACTTTTAAAGTTAAAAGTTAACTTTGAAAAAAAAAGTAACTGATTAACTTAGTTAAAAGTTAAGATTTCCTAATTAAGAAGAAAAAATCTATACACCTATATATCGTAAAAAGGTAAAAAAGTGTGGTTATTCTTTACGCTCAAAAAAAACTATTGGGGACTTCTTCTGCGCCTGAAAAAGTGTATACACGTAAAAATAAAAATACAACACGTCATTTTAAAACCCATGCATGAATAAGAAATCAGAAAATATTTATTTAAACATTTATAAAAATGGTGCATCGATTCTTATCGATTACGTACACGCTATATTGTAGGTACCTACTAAAATTGCGTATAGGTACCAAAAAAGTAAAATCCTCATTCAAAAATTTGCATTGTTCTTCGGTCAAAATCTCACTTAATTTAGATATTTTTGTACAAAGTTAACTTGAAGTTAACACGTTATTCATTTTAATAAAAAATGTAACTTATTATAAGTTAAAAGTTAATCTGAAAAAAAAAAAGTTAAGTAACTTAATTAAAGTTAACTTAACTTTTTAACTTAATTTTAACTATTAACTCGTTAATGCCCAGCCTTGCATATATATATACGTGTCCCTGATCGACATTTCGTCCATCGCGAATTTTTAAAATTTTTTCATTACCGATTTTCGACAGAATACAGCCGTGTGTGTGTGTGTGCAATAATAATTATTACAGTATTTGTGAGACCCGTCGCAATATGAATTTCGTAAACACGTCATGTACGCTATTGTACACACAGCTGCGTAGTGTGTGACACCGATTTCCGTCCATATTTCGGTTAGGTACAGTGAATGAATGCCCGGTACAATTTCGACAATCGCTCTGTAAAATCAACAAATGTCCCCGTATTTTTTTGCGTAAAAACCGCAAAACCCATAACATTATGTTATATTTCCATACATATATATACCGAACACGGTCTATGCCTACGGGTAAAAATCGAATTACAATAACCGTATTCCACGTTGATTTGCAATGTCATTATTTTAATTCACTGTCGCCGAGAGATTTCATCCTAAATCCAACCGTACCAGCATGGAGTAAACAACGAGGTTATTCAGTAGAAATGTATATACACGCATAATAACTTTCCACTACGAAATTATTCATAAAAAAAACGATTCGAAATATATACGTTCTCGTTCCACGAAATACATAATATAATATATAATTTATACAAACAATATTATATATATATATGTTTAACCAGTGTCCATATATATTCGATACCTGCGCGATTTAATTATAATTTAAACAAATTTTAAACAAATTATCAATTGCGATTTAAACGTGTTTTTTTAATTACAAAAAAATATTTTATTTCCTGTAATTTAAATGATATAATTTACAATTAAACACCATTTTACGATTAATATATATTTTATCCGGAAAAAAAACACGCATATTTAATTAATTACGAACAGTACTGCAATTCGCCAAATATTTACTTTTTACTATATTATATATATATATATATTATCTTACTCGTTCTTTAAAGAATATATCTAGGTAACGCGATTTCGAGTTTTTACTAATGTTAATTGAGGACTTGGAGAAAGTTAAAATACATGTTTTCATTTTATAATAATAATAATTAATACACATCCGATTTAAGATCTATATAACATTAGTGAAAATACTTTTATTTTCCTTTGGATTACGTAATTATATTGGAATCGTGATTCAACTGTTTTTTTTGTTTTTTTTTTTTATATAGAACTAAATTATAATATTAATAACGGATAATATTTTTGTAGGTTAAAAAAATCTCGTATCAGAGTTATTTTAGGTGATCACGACCAGAGTACGTTATCGGATGGAGAAACGATCACCAGGATGGTGTCTTCAATCGTACGTCATCGAAATTTCGACGTCAATTCGTACAACCACGACGTAGCTCTTTTACGGCTGCGGAAAGCAGTGCCATTCACCAAATCCGTACGTCCGATCTGTTTGCCATCAGAGAGTAAGTACTATTATCATACACTATAATATGTATACAGCTCAGAGTTTGAGAGAAATTTAAGAGGGAGGGTTAGAATCCTGGGAATGGTCAAGACTTCTACAATGTCCACATATTTTATAGTGTTTCGGAATACCATTAGCCACAATAACAAATCAATTCCTAACATAACCTAACCTAATATAACGTTATTTCCTACTTTACCGAATCTCCCGACTGCTATTTATCTTAAAATAATTCAGTGCATATTTTAAGGAATTTTCCCCGGGCGAAAATCAAAAATGTTTCGAAATATATTTATACACTAGAGTGACCCTATATATAGGTCCCGTTTTTCGGCGGTATTGTCCCGACAAACTTTAAACGGGACGCATTTTGTCCCGCTTTTGGAAGTGGTGTCCCGTTTTTTTGTTATCCACCATTTTTCTAAATGAAATTGGTAGAAAATTAACGAATGACGTTTTTTTTTTTTACCATGTTATGAAATTATGGATTTATGAAATTGTTAGTAGAAAATTATTACAATATTCACTTTTTTTTTATTGTTATTCTGTTTTTTAATTTTCAAAATATGGTTATCCTACTATACACTCTTCAAATGGGGATTTATGCTTGTACCTCAGTGTTTTTAAAAAAAAAAAAAAAAAAAATAGGTATCTAGTGGAAAAATTATAAATGGGTATTATTATTACTAATAAATTAAAATTTATATAATATACCTAATAGTCAAAGGAAGATTATAGTTATAATATTGAAAATATTTACAACCCTTAACATTTATACAAATAATCAATAAGCAAAAATATATTATATATGTAGTGTTGTATATATTAATTTCAAAAACGTTTAATTAATTATAAGATTTTTTACCTTTCTATGTTTATAATGATACAAAAGATTTTCTGTAACATATCAATAACTTCATCACACAAAACTTTACTATATTTCAATTTCAGAAAATACTTTCTATGTCGCCATCACTCGCCCACTTACAGACATCATAATTGTGTACATTTAATACGATTGTAAATCGAAATACGTACGAGTATATACTGGATTAATCATCGACAAGTCTATTATTAAAAAATCTCCCTTTTGCATCTAATTTATCCTATTTATCCATAATAATCATTCATTACCCAATTATTTCACATTGGTGTGTTTATAATTAAAATATGTATGTCGCTTATTATTCAATAGTAAAATCCACAAGGTGACAAAATATTTCAACTAGTCGCCTAGTTTAATAGGTAGTTTAAAAAGTGCACAGCAATAATTTACATTTCACCGCATCGGCTGTTAATAGTTAAACACGTTTTTAAATTCTTCAACTCTCGGGAAGGCCTCTTGGAACCCGGATTGTTCACTGCCGCCAATAAATGTTCAATATTTTCTTTTTATTTTCGTTTACAGCTCAGGAGCCTTCGGGAAAAACGGGAACGGTCGTCGGCTGGGGCCGAGTTTCTGAAGGCGGAAATTTAGCCGATATCGTGCAAGAAGTGCAAGTGCCGATCCTGTCGTTGGCGCAATGCAGGGCTACGAAGTACAGACCGCAGAGGATCACGGCCAACATGATTTGTGCAGGAAGAGGAATCGAAGACTCCTGCCAGGTGTGTTGTTTTTCTAGTCGAAAACATAACCTTCGAATAATATTGTGTTTCCTATGAATCCCGTTACCGCTTAACCGTTATAACATTTACTAGGTATCATACGAGATTATAATATTATTCGAACGTCGTATAATTATTATTAGAGTAATGCGATTCAAAGTTTGAATCCCGAGAACGGATCCGCGTCATGAGTAAACCCGCAGTGATCATAATAATTTAATATTCCATCATATAATATAACTCTATACCCACTCGTATAATGGTCAGAATATTTCACAGAATCCGGTAGTCACTCGAAATCACAACGCATATAATACACGCTTTCTAATATTATTGACCTAGCTATACCAGCCTGATGATACTATGCAATATGTAATTATAAGTTTTGCCTATGGAGGTACTCAAAAATAACAGTAATTTTTGTACTTTTGCAGGGGGACAGTGGAGGTCCTTTATTGGTGAACAATGAAGACAAGTTGGAAATAGTCGGTGAGTTATATCTATTGTATATGGGTTACCAGCTGTAACCGAACTTGAGCGTCCCGAGCGGTTCGATATCGATTAGGATTTTCGAAAATTAATTTGATATAAAAAATTTATTCTGGTTTTTTTTTTTTTTTTTTTATTCCTTTCAGGTATAGTTTCTTGGGGCGTCGGGTGCGGGCGTCCCGGTTACCCGGGCGTGTACACCAGAGTTACCAAATACTTGGATTGGATACAGAAGAACATGCGAGACACGTGCTCTTGTATTAGATAGCGATAATCATATTACACACCACTAAGGATGAAAATATGTATATACCATATATATATATATATATAAATATTAACTTGTAAATTATATATACCTAATGACGTATTATAATAATTGTTATGTAACTCCCGCGTTTTTAAATTATTATTTATTTGATCGTGTGCGTTTATTTTCGTATTTATGTCTAAATATATACAATGTATTTTATTAAAAAAAAAAAAAAAAATATATATATATATTATGTATAAATGAAACGTATTTTTCATTCAATATTTCAATATTACCTATTATTATTGTGCAGCATTAACACCTATCTATAAAAATTTTATTTTATCTTTAATATATCTAATATTATATTAATATTTTAATCATAAAAACCTATCTATAAGGATCCGTCAGCTAACATGCAAAATAGTATATATTGTCATCTCGCTTTCAACGGTAATACACATATATAAACGATTCTACGCGTCTTCCTCATATCAGTCCCTATATATATATATATATATATATACAATAATAATAATAATAATAATAATAATAATGCAATATTCTTTTTACGCCTGCCACCGACAGTTACTTCCGTCAGATGTGTTTATTTCTGGAATTCCGTCAAACGCATTACGCAAGCTGGACACGTTTTTTTTTTTTTTAATAGGACCGTCGGTCGTTCGACTTCAAATTGGCATGTTTAGAAAAGTGGATTCTCTTCTGTTGCAATGTTCGACCTACGTATATGTGAGTGTAAACATACGAGTGTGTGTGTGTGTATTTGTTTTAGTGTGTATGTGTGGGTTTGTGTATATCAGTGTATGTTTGTGTGTGTGTGTGTGTGTGTGTGTCTGTGTTTTTAACGATGCCCAGTGGCCAATACCGTTAACGTATATTACTTGTAACTACTTCGGGTCACAGTCATGACACTGAGTCGCCAAGGTTCGTATCTCGCTGGCATTCTGCTCGTGATAGCATGTTCAACGCAACAGGCAAGTATATACATATAGATAATACGTAGGTAATTCATATTTTAATATTATAATATCGAATATTCTTGAACTCCACGTCGTATTGTGATTTGTGATAACAGTACCTATATATAGAATGTTTTTGGTAATTTTCCGCGTGCCCTAACTTACAGGGCAATGGTATAAAAAACATATTTACCGGCTTGGGAATCCGCAGACCTACGCCCGAAGTCGTTACGAGTTCTCTCACCAAAAACGGCGAAGAGTGCGATTGCAGTGAGTACGATAACATTGTTGATAATAGTAATATAGTCCTAGATAAATATTCGAATACTCAATAGTCGGTACTACAAAGTATTAGTATTAGTATTCAGTTATCAGTTTTAGTTTGAGGGTTTTAAAGGCCTTAATGGGATTTTGGACGATTCTCTATGCGTTTAATCGCTAGACAGAGTATATAAATATTAAAATATTAGTCGTTATAGTTCACATTATTGTAGATATGTCGTGGAAGCTCTTATTGGTGAAAGTATACCTAGCAATTTAAAAGTTTAAACCATTTTTGTGGTATTTGAAGAGTTATGAAAACTGATTTAATTAAAAATTTAACATTGAATTTAAAATTTAAATATTAAACTTAACGTTCAAAAATTTTTATTTTCCAAATATATATTTATAATTACTACAAAGTTACACATTATATTATTTTACAGCTACCTACACTATACATATACCTAATATATGCTACAGTTGTTACATTCTGCAATCTAGGCTCTCGGCTATTATAGGCACATTCATAACTAGGTTATGGGTAGAGTACTGCAGTGTAGTAGCGTTTGAAAGAAAATGGTTTAACAATGAATTTTATTTTCTCATGTTATATATTATTATGATGCAAATGAAAGTGTAATTTTTCTGTGTTCTATCCGATTTCTACATACTTATTAAATGTTTTTCAATACACATGCAGACAACAATTTTCAATTTCGATTCATTCGTAAGTCGTTGATCGTCCAAATACATGTATAGGTACACCAACCAAAATAATTTATACAGCAGAGTTTTAAAAATATAATAATAACAAATGCACCGTATAATAGTATATAGTATTTAATGGTATGCGTACTAGCGAATTTCAGTTCAACTCGAAAAATTATGAACATTTTTTTTAAATCATATTTTACGAAACAATTAGATTATTTAAAAAAAAAGTAAAACCCTCCCCCCACCCTCAATCACTGTTCAGGACTTTCGTAGGCAACCCTTGACCTATAGTTTACAATATATAATACATAGGATTACCTATATATGTAATTCAAAGTAATTTTGGCAAAATAATATAATATAACTTTAATGTGGTTTAAGCCCGTCACGAAGAATCGTCGATCCGATAATAATGAACCATTTACCAAACCATAATAATAAATAATAATACTTTATTAGTTAATACTATATAATATATACCCTGCAATCACCACTGGGTCGCAAACCCGAAAGTTATTGTTCACCGGACCGGCGAAATTCTTGTAAAAACGTCATCGGCATACTTGTTGCGAAAATGTAACCAAACCGACTGATCCGAAAACGTGAAGAATTTATATAGAGGTAGTATATTTACTGAAAAATCGATTAATTTGAGAACCTAGTCTCTCTATACATATAAGGCCATAACTGAAAAAAAAAATATCGGATAATAGGGAGGGGGGGTCTCAACATTTTTTTAAAATTTAATTTATTTATTAGTAGGTACATTTTGGGAGAAGTCTGAACTGAGGACTTCCCCTCAGTTATGGACTTCCAGATCGTATTCGTATGTTATAATTTAATGAGCTTTTTCATAAAAAAAAACAATAACTGTGTTAAAACTATCAGTGGTGTGTATAAATTTCCTCGTGAAGATATTCTGTGTATCCATAACACAAAAATATCAAGTGGGTACCGGCCCCATCGGGTATTATTTTATTATTTATATGATTTGTTGAGAAAATTTATCAGTAGTTAATACTTTGTGATTACATAGAATTTTTCATTACGAGTTAATAAATTAATAGAATATTTATCTTGTAAATTATGTATAAAATAAATGGTATATATAATATAATATAGCAGGGGTGGATCTAGTAGGGAGTTTCAGAGGGGGGGGGGTCAGCTCAGTTAAAATTTTCTTAATGAAACTGGTCTCTTTTAGAACTCAAATATATATATATATATATATATGTATATATATATATGCTTAAAAACAAATGAAAAATAAAGGAATTTGAATAAAAATATTATTTTTTTTTCATTATAAAAGTGATCGAAACACGTATTTCGGCATATGAGGTCCCCGGTTCGACTCCCAGGTAACTAATGGGGTAGCCAATGGGATTTTTCTCACTGGTCGCGTCTGGTCTCTGGTGCAAGCCGGCCCAAGACCGCAAGGGTACAAGAAAGTGATATGCGTCGCTTTAAAGTGACAAAAAATCAAAGAGGCAAACTTTCGCTTTATAGAGCAGTAAAATTAAAATATATGAATAAAAATTTGAAAAAAAAATAAAAATAAAAATTGACAACGGAAGAAAATTGATGACCTTTTCTTTGCTTATTTACGTTTTTAAAGAAACATTTTTGGTATATAGTTAGAAAAAAAATAGCCCCCCCCCCAAGACCCAAGCAGCATTAAAATTTTCGCTTTAGAACAGAAAATATCTAGGGATGGGCCTAAACCGGCCATAATTACCAAACCCGTCCAATAATTTGTCGTATAGCTATCAAGTATCATCTTCGACTCCCCTAATATATGAAGGTGCAAACCTGAGAGTTTGGGAAATAAAAGAGGATGTAAAACTGTGAATTTATTATAAGGAAATGAATAATATTGATAATTAGTTATGATTAATTCAACTTAATCTTTTATTAAAGTTTAATGTACAATTTGTGTGTTTATTTTGTATTTTTCAAACCTATTGGTGTGACAGCAGAAACAGCCAACCTAACCTAAGCTTGTAAACTGTCGATAGTTTTTAAGAGGTGAACCATAAACCATAAGTGTTTTTCAATGGAATGTAATAGGTGAGATTTTGTCGGCTCAGAGTAAAAATATTCTATAAATACATTTTTGAAAAATTAGGTAGGTATTTATTTATATCCAATTATTAATTTTTATATGGGCTATATTTTAAAATTGGATTGAACTAATTAATTTGATACTGAATCATTATTGAAGGAATTACAATGAATTAGAATACGTCTTAAGGTCAAGGTATCTATAACAGATGTTTTGAAATTCTCTCCTGAACAATTAGAAAATTCCGAGATACATAGAACCACTTTTACTCTTGGCCAACGATCTTTGTGTGAATAGTAAATGATATATTTGTATAATAACGTGGTGATATTTTAGCACAAGTCATTTTAGCCGTTAAATGAAATTTATACATCCAATTGCTATGAATGCAAAACTAAATCATTGTCAATTACTATATAACAACTATTTATTTGTTATTTTGTTACTTCCCCTAAATTTAAAAAATATGTCCATTATCCGCTATAAAATGTAGTTTTTCTTTAGGAAAGAACTGGAAAAATTGAAAAATGACTTCTTACAATTACCAACCAGAACAAATTTCCTATATCAAATAAGCTCTAATTATATAGTTTATACCGAAATAAAAGTCTTCGTATTTGTACATTATTAATTCTTCTAGTCACTTGATCATTGTTATTCACGTCCTCCTTTATTAACAATATATTCTTGGAAACATATGGAGTCATTTTCCCATTTAATTTCTACAGGATGACCTCTCGTGTCCTTCTCGATTTACGCTTACCTAGTTTCACAAATTTGAAGTTTCGCGTATAAATTCGGTAAACGGTTCATATTTCAGATACAGTGTTTATTGGTTGAAAACAACATATTATTACATCCAAAAAGATTTATATGTAATTATATGTCAAAAATAACGACGCACTCAGAAGGAAAACGGTATATTATTCCCCCGAGAAACGTAGGTACGGTTTTACGCGAAAATTATTTTCCTCGATCGCATTAGGATAAAACATAGGTATATATATAATATATATATATATACTTGGCTGATGACTTCAATAAATGTACGGTGAACCGTAAAAATATTTAAAAAAATATTATTATTTTTAATACTTGTTGAAGGTTAGTGATGCGAGTATAAATGCGTAATAGATTATAAATACAGTGAAATAACCCCAGAAGGAAAAAAATACCCGAGACTTTTTTTTATAATAAATAATTTAATACCCCTTTCCCCATAAAAATTCAATTATTCCTTCCGTTTTTTAGGTGTACTTCGAGTTTTATAGAAGGTAATTTGTATAATTCGAAAACAAATAGGTACATAGTATTATTCTATAGGTATGCTTCGTTAAAAATATGACAACATCGTTATTTTACATAATTTGTAACATGAATACAATTTAAATAATTTATGAATGTTCAGCGAGAAGAATAACGTAAAAGACGAAAACGAAAATTACTGTAAACGCTATGAAATTCTCAAAAATATACCCTTATCCCTCTCTCTCGAACGAGTAATATTTAATAATCATCCGTGTACGTGTAATCATATTTTCAACACTACCACGAGAGTAGACGTGATATGAATTTGAATATTTTGACATTTTAAAAATGTAATCATTACGATGTTATTGCACTTGTTTTGACGTTTCTTTAAGGGGCCTGCTACCAAATTTTTGGTTTCAAACTACTCATTATAATTTAAACAGTTAGACGCACGATCCACGTGCTTTGATAACAATTTTGAAAACGTATATAAATTCATAAATTCTTCATTAATTACATGAGGGAACGATCGAGCCACAATTTTCATATTTTATATTATAATAAAAACCGTTTAAAGTTTCCAAAATATAAAACATATAATTAAAAATAAAAAAACAATTTTTAAACAAGTTCGAAAACCCCACTCTTCGAGTGTATTAAATTTCCCGTTTCTATATCCCTCGACCTTAGTAACATGAATAACATGAATGTGAGGATAATCGATTGTCAAATTAACAATGTGTCAATGCCCTAATAACTAGATCCTAAATTCAAATTTTTAAAAATGATTTTTTTTTATTTCAATTTAGAGTAGTCTCGTAAATATTACATTGTTAGGTATATATATGTAATATATATATATACTACAAATATAACTTTGTGCTCAAATGAATATACTTTTCACTGCATTTGTAACAATTATAATTTGTTCTGAAATGTTGTTTTAGCTGGGTACTAGAATATTCGAAAATCTTATTTTACAATTATATGAAAAAAATAGCATTCTTCTCTCTTACATTTATAATTTTTTTTTTTTTTTTTAATTATAAAATAATATTTAATTTGGAAATATTTCATAATAATTCACTAAAAACTTAATTGTAACCCAAAGTTTGGAAAACTGGTAGAATTAACTATGATGTAAATTTGATCTACGACCAAAATTAGTGAAGAATTTATATATGTTGATTGTAGATATTTATATACTTTTATGCATACGAGAGTAGTAATTATTATAATGTCTATTGGGTACACTGGATTTGCATATTTTAATTTCTGAACACTTATTTATATTATAAATTATATCCAAGATTTTTTTTAAACAAAATATCTTTTAACAGGTTGCGGAACTCCGAATGTCGACACGAAAATCGTTGGCGGTGACCCATCAGGCGTGCACGAATACCCATGGATGGTTCGTTTGTCATACTTCAATCGGTTCTACTGCGGCGGCACGCTGATCAACGATAGATACGTACTCACGGCCGCTCATTGTGTCAAAGGGTAAATTACTGATAAATGATAAAGGACGTTCTTTTGTTTTAAAAAGATAATTTTCAAAAGCAAACAATACTTTGTTCTATTTTGATGCGTCCTATATTTCACGAGAAAGTTTACAACAAAATAAAAATATATTTTTATGACCTAAAATAAAAATTTTAAAATGTCATATACGGAAAATTCGATTATTTTAGGAAAAAGTAGTACAAAACAACATGCTTTGGTATAATTAGGTACGTTATACGTTTCTACATATTGCTTGTCGACAGATTCTTTTGGCCGTTGATTAAAGTCACGTTCGGTGAACACGACTATTGCAATGCCACCAGAAAGCCGGAAACCCGGTTCGTTCTGCGTTCAATCCTGGGTCAGTTCAGTTACCTTAACTTCCAAAACGATTTGGCGCTGTTGAGACTCAATGACCGCGTGCCGATGACCGCGACCACGCGACCCATTTGTTTACCTACCGACCCAAGTGCGTACCTATCTCATATATTATTGTTAATTTTTATTTATTTATCATTATGTGCATGTAATAATGTCATATGTGTATATTTATTATTTATTCGACCAAATTTTAGTGATTGTACAAAAAAAATTGTAATCTTTTAACTTGCTACCCAGAGAACACGGCTCCACCCGTGATTCAAATTTTTGTATCTATATTCCATAAAACCAATAATTCACCTAAAAGAATGCAGCTAAATTATTGGACCAAATAATGAGCTATACTCTGTTAAATTGTGTAAAAACATGCGTGGTATAGTTTGACGTTTCATATAATATGGAATTTAAAATAGTAATATATATAGTACTTTTTGATACGAATTCTTATATAAATAGGTAATGAAAAATGTTATACTTAGTTAAAATGTTTTTTTTTTTTATGTTCCTCAATTAGTATTTTTTTTATTTAATTCATTCCTTTGGAGAATTCTGAGTATGACTGAGCCACTGACTAAGGATATTATTAGAACCAGTGATTTTTAGTAGTAAGAACGCATTCATAAAACATAAATAAAAATACTTATTTAAATGGTTTTTGATTTTAAATATTTACTTATTATAAAATTTATAAAGAACAATATTTTGAAACGACCTCATCGAAAATTTTGTAAAAATTGCAAAAAAGTTAGAGCAATTTAAAAAAGTTAAAAAAAAAATGTTTTTTTTTTTTTGTATTTATAAACCTGTAACACTATTCATTGATATAATTAAAATAGTGTAAAACTCTGATGAGATTATCTCCAAAATGTCTTATATATTGATCTACTGTAATAGATGATATAACCAGATAGAACAGTAGGTATTTAAAATTAATTTTTGTTTATTTTTTGTAAACGACTTTTTGAATAAATACTTATAGCGTGAGTGATTACACTACAATAAAAAGCTATTACCATTCAGAATAACACGGAATTATCAAAATTACTTAGATAGAGCTATTTTTTTAAATTGTTTTATTGTAATTATTCTTAAAATATGTCTACAAAAAGGTATAATATATTATAACGTCTAAACTCAAATTATGGAGAAATAAACTATATATCTAAATAAATGTATCAAGTTTACTACCGGAGAATGATAATTTAATTTCTTGGCCCGTACTGATCTCTGCTAGATATCCCATTGATACCTATGCCCAAGTTAATTTTCCCTTCGTAAATTCGTAAGTACGCCACTGCTTAGCGCTTTAATAATAATACTAAAAATATACTAAAAGATCTATCTGTGAGCTGGTGACGAGTCGAAAATTCAATAGAATTACACAGGCGTATTTTATGACTAATATACCAACCTACATAACATTATTATACAATTTATACGCAAACCCGAAGTTTGGAAATTCGTATTTGATCAGTGGTTCGTCGTTATAAGTCATATAGTATGTACATTATCTTATTATTGGTTCAGCTGACGTTAATATGTACTTACGTATTCCGTGGAAATTTCATTTTCAGTATATATATTATATAATGTTTACTTACATTATGTTTTATTGTGAAAACGGTGTGGAAAGGACACCTGCAAGGGATTGACGACAAATCCCATTTCAGAACTTTTATCCTCGATTTAATATTCTGTGAAAATTCTTATTTTTATAACACTATTTACATATAACGGAATCCGAAGAAAATAATATTATTACTATTATTAATTATTACCTATAGTATATAGGTATACTTATCGAGTTCGTGAATGTATTTTAAAAATAATTATAAAAAATATAATATTACAATATACTTGTGAAATATGATTATATATTTTAATTTTTAATATTTAAGTAAACGAAAACTCATAAATGAACAGTTAATTCGATCATGTGTACCTACAACAGAAAAATTAACTGTCAAACTGCAGTTCTCTGCGTAATTTAATTCGGATTAAACCACATTTTGCTTATTCAACCTAACCTAACCGACTAAAGACGAAACAGATAATGTTTTTATTTTATTATTATTATTATTCTTATTCCATATATTGGACAGATATCATTTACAAAATATACTCGTTTATATATTTTGATTTTGGATTATTATTTTATAATTGCTTTTTACTTATTATTTTTACAGAGTATTTCGTTTTAATATAATAAGCTCCAACAATAAAACTGACCCCTTTTATTTTAATTTTAGGATATAATATTTTACGCTAAATTATATAGTATAGATATGGGTTTTTTAATAGTCTTAGTTTTGGATATAATTTAATGAATTAAAACGATAAGTCTTACATTATTGAGATATCAAAAATGAACAACAGATGGATTATTTTTTAGCATCACTGATGTCCCCGCTTATTAATATGGGTTCGGAACGTAACACCTTGTAAATGCAACATTATTGGCGGTCTTTGCACATTAGTATTATTGTGTACATTGCATGATATTTATATTATTTATGCTCGAAACCTTTGCATGCAGGGACCAGGATTCAGGAATCATAAGAATGCATTTAGTGCTAATATCAAACAGTGGTAAACTTCAAGGAGTATAGTAATAATTTAATTGATTAAAATGTATAAGTAGCTTGCTTAAGTTTGAAACACGACCATAGAAAAATGTTTTATTTAACAAAAAAAAAAAAAAAAAAAATTGAAAATATGTATTTTTAATTTCTTTAATTTTCTGCGACTAGGGTAAATGTGAAGTGGCATTGTGGACTGCGGTCACTGGTCAGAATAATATTATATAGAGGAACTGGCAATACATTTTTTATTTATTTTTTTTAATAGGTACACGATCGTGTTTAGTATACCTACGTAAATACTAAATAGTCAATTTTATACGGTCGATGCCTTTTTTTTTTTTTTTTGCTTATTTTATGTTTTGAAGTTTAGAAGTATTATATATTTCATCCCCCCAAAAATCTTTCTTCGGGACGGCCCTGTACACTACATCATTAAGCTATGAAAGTTTACGCGTGCTGAGTAAATAGGCAATAAATCGGAATAATTAATACACGCACGATAAATAAGTGTAATTTAACAATAAGCTCGTAATTTAATTTAAATATAGTTTAAATAGGTATATGTACTCATGTATATATTCATATTGTGTATATTTTTAAATTATGCAGCCTATATAATAATAAATATAATAATATAATAATATAATAATATAATAATTTATTACTATTTTTTTATTAATACATACGTGTACCTATATAATATATTTTTGTTGTGTGGGGACTACCCTCACAGACCCATTCATTCTGGTATTTTTAAATTATCGTTTTGGAGAAAAATATTATAATATAACAAATTTTATAAACTATTATTTAATAAGTTTTAAAAGTACAGTTTTTTTTTAAACTTGATTTTTTAAAACACTTTCATTTTAATTCAGCGATGTATCTTAAATGCGTAACTGTACAATTCACATTAAGGAATGGACATCATTTCTAGGGGTAAGATACAAATCTCATAATAATTATAACAGATGGATAAAAAATAAATTTTTAGAAAAAATAACAATAATACTTTTTTTTCGAAAAGTCAAAAGTTATGTTGGATGTGTTAGGTAGGTATAATATAATGTGTTATTTGAATAGACGTGAGGATAAAGAAGGTCGTACAATATATTGTACCTCAAATATTACATATTTAATATTTTAATTCAATAATATTATTTCTAAAATCAGTCTACATTTATAAATATTATCAATATATTTTTATTATTCGACAATTTTATGTGGGTTAAGAGATTGCAGTTTTTTATATAGGCACTTGGTAAAATATACATATATGTACCCAAATATATGTAATAGTAAATTTACTTTGGTGTGAAAAGGGTCAAAATAACATGCCAATAAACTTTCATGGAAAATGCGTTAAGAGAATGTTACACCAACGGTTATCAGTGATATAAACAAAGCCGTGTCAAAAAAATATTTAAGAAAGGATGTCCACTCTCCAAAAAAAAAAAAAAAACTCATTAAAAATCATAAAAAACTTTTTCTGAAATTTAACCCTCCCCCCCCCCTATCGGGATGGCTCTAGTTGTAAGAATATAATATGTTTATTGTTTACATAAACAAACAAAAATGCATTAAAAAATTATTTTAGAATTAAATCAATTATTATAAAATATTAAAATGTATAGAGAACGACCCGTAGGGGAACACTTTATAGGTGTTTTTGAAATATTATTTATAAAAAAATGTTATAGTGATTTAAAATATTTATAAATTCGTTTTTATACTTACAGTAGTAATATTTCGAAAATTGCGAGAACCCGAAATGGTCGTCTATGAAATGTCAACTACAAATTTGTATAATAGGCAGGTGTTATAATATCTCTAAAAACACTTTAAAATTAATTTTGTTTATTTGGCATAAACGTGTTTTTAAAACAAATATTGTGATTACACAACAATGAAAATATTATTACTATTCACACTTTTAAAATGTATTTAAAAATGTCTAAATCTCTACATTTTCCTCACAATGTACTTTAAATTGCCTATACTTAACCCCTTAAAACTAGATGTATTTATCTACTACAATTAAACTAAAATTTGAAATGATGAAAATCTTAAGTTACAAGTAATGAAAACAAAATAATAGCTATAAATATAAAATACAAAAAATGGCATACGTTTGTCTTCCTCCATCTCTCCCCTCGAAGATATTTTACTCAAAGTCATACACCACCGATTGTTAATTTATTACATTTAGGGCTATTTTATCAATCGTTGGTTAAAATACCGTTTAACTAATCTAGGTTTAGGATTAAATGTAGATTAAAAAAATAATGATTTTATCAATCACATTTATTCTAAGTTTAATTAAACTAGGCTTAACAGACTGAAGATTAATTAACTATCAAAACGCATTAATTTAAGTAAGTCACGACGTTAATATGAACATGATGTCAACTTCAATCAGTGAATTATTATCTATTAACACCCATATTTTTTTTCGTCGAGATTATTATTTATGTGTTTTCACGATATTGTTATTTCATGCGTGTTTTTAAATTGTTTATTTAATTAATAATTTATATTAATGTACCTATATAGTTCATATTTTTCCAAGATATGTTCAAAAGCCAAACGAGAACGTTCCACAAATTTCTTGGTAGTCAGATAAGAACACATTTTGGAGAATAAGAAAACAAATATGCTATTTTGGCAAATCTTGGTCGTCTGATTTATTTAAATGGTCAATACTTGTTGACAATAAATAAAGTCTTCGAAGTTCGAAATTCATTTTTTAATTCATATAAGTCAACAAATAAATTTTTACTACTGCTAATAATTTTTTCATCTAGAATTAATTATACCTAAATATAATATTCATATATAATCCGATAACCGTGATAATAATAATAATGTAAATACTTGCTTTGATATTTATTATTAACTTAAAATAACAATATTAACAAAAACCTACGTATATATGAGAATATAATATAGTATTATACCTACCTACCTAATAAAATTAATAAAATATACTATAATCTACTTGATAATATTGAACTTAAACGAGATTTAAAGTTCAACTGACCAAAATATCTCGGTTAAGAGGATGCTATACCCGCATTTTCTGTCTCCGTCCATCTAATTGGCAATATAGCAAAATTGTACAACGCAAAATTGAAATTATGGCATTTTGGTTAGATTTAGAGCTTAAACACCTATTATTA
>JAIPRL010002542.1:0-57945 GCA_025469235.1 Pemphigus obesinymphae
ATATACTCATTCCTTATTTTATCCTCTCTAGTAACTCCACTCATCCACCTTAACATTCTCATCTCAGCTACACTCATTCTCTGTTCTATCTTTCTACCTACTGCCCAACATTCCGTTCCATACATCAGTTATATTTTAAATTAATAACTGATGAAAATAAATCAATGTATGCCTTGAAATTTTATAGTTATATATACTTGGTTTGTTTTCTTATTTTTACATTCAATTTTAATTAAATTATTAAAATGTCATAAATGTCATAACCAATTTCTTTACCTTTAGTCATTTTAATTATTTACAAATTTAATGTTTACAACCTATGTATATGTGATTATTAATTTTAATTATTAGCATCTTTATTATTACTATTATTATTATTATTATTATTATTATTATTTGTTAATATAATTAAAATGTATAAATGATTTTAGACAAGGAAAATCATACCATAAGACAAGACGTACATTCCTATAAAACTAAACATCTGTATTTAATTAATAATTGTGCATTTGATAATTGAACACTAAAATTTCCATTAGATTATTGTATTTTAATTCAATGAAAACAATGGATAAACATTCAATTTTAGAATGTATCACTTAAAAGCTAAAATCATGATGCTTTTTAGAACATGTTTTATCATTTTGATAACATTACATGTCAACAATGTTGAATTATTGTTAATAACGTTAAAACTAAATTTTGCATTAATTTATTTGAATAACAAAATTTGTAGTTCAATTCCAATACTATCTAGATTTTTCAAAAAAGTAAAAGATATTATTCATTATACAAACTCGATATCATAAAAGCCAAACGAACAAAAACACATTTTAATAACATCAAAGACCAAAATATCTTCAAAAGGGAAAATGTGTGATTATTCAATATACTTCATGAGAAATTAATATATAATTGTATATTTAAGTATTTAACTAAACTAATTATAATAAATAAAATATTTCATATTATATGAGACACTAATAATATCTATTGTTATTCATATTGTTTTATTAATTATATGTATCTTTATTACTCTGTCACTAGCTTTAACTTTTTAACATACTATAACTTACTATAATAACAGATAATATAATATGTTAATTAATTTATATTTATTGTAATTAATAGAGTAAAATCATTGTAACAATTATATATGTTATGTAGTTTAATTATCTAAGACTTATAAATATTATTTGACTATTTTGAGGACGATTTTGTCCATCATATTGTGTTACCAAACAATGAGAAAATCATGACAATAATTAAAAATAAAATTGTTTTTTTTTTTTTTTTTAATTTAATTTGGTTTTTATTTTCAAAGTAAATTTAAAAAAGCTTATTAATGTATATTTTGGTTGGTTATTGTAAAATAATTAACAGTACCTACCTATACTTTTTTATTATAAATACATTTAACATTCTAAAATAATCAATAATCATTTATAATAGTACTAAATAAACATTTCTATGTAAACTAACCAATGATATATTTTCAAATTTGTTCTAGGGAGGGGGGTCTAAAAAATATTGAAAACTAACAATTTAAAACCTTTACATATTTTACTATCTTTTTTAGGAGTAAAAATCTTTAAAGTTGACAGATAGAAAAAGCATGAATAAAATATGAGTAACAAAATTGATTTTTCTACAACATATTTATTTTACTTTTCTAACAGTAATATATAAAAAACTGTACAATAAATTATGGTTTTTATTTTAGATTATTTCAAGTAATAATATTTAGGTGTAGGTAACCTGATAAAAAGGTTAACAGTCTTTGACAGAAATACTACATACAAATAAACTACAGGAATGTTGTAATGAAAGTTGTAAAATATATTATTAAAATATTAATTTGGTATAACTAATAAATATTAAAGTTGATCATTCTTTAGTTAAATAATAAATTATAAAATTAGGTACCTAATAATTTGATATATATTTTATTAAATAACTCAAGTGTTTAGAACCAATATTTTCGGATTTATGAGAAAATAACCATTATATTTCATCAATTTTGATAGTTTTTTCAAATATGTTTTTCAAAAATTAATAAATCACCTGTTTGAAATACCATGCTAATGAAATTTTGTGCCAAAAAATGAGTACACATGAAAAACGGAAATTATGACATCAAGTCTGCTAGTCGATAAATTGCTCACAGAAAAATATGAAATAAATTAACATCATCATAAAATAAAAAAATATTTTGTTCCACCACTCAGTATCTAAAGCTTAGTCATATTAGTTTTAGGGATTTATTATTATTTTTTTTTTATGTCATCACATCTCGTTACTATTTTTCAATATATCTGTCTACAAAAATGTATTATAGTTTATTAAGTTTTTAGATTAATATTTTTTTGATTCTGGGATACCTCCCAAATTCTATTAACAGTTTTATATTAATTATTTTATTTTGAATAAGATAAGAATTCTCTATAGAAAACTTATTTAATCGGGGTGATATGTCTTGTACAAAATTATGTTTATAAATTTTTGAACCTGATTTTCTTGTGAAATCTGTGCAGTTAAAGTGATAATTTACCTAGTATTTACTATTTTTATATTATTTCAATTATAAGTTGTAACTCGTGAAAATAATAAAATTAAAAAGAGTTAAAACATATTCTTGGCTCTTTATATATTCCTAGTTTGTAGGTAAACTAACCCAAGTTGCATAGTAGGTAGTAGAAATTCTCTGTACCTACAATAACCAATCCATTATACGCATCTCCATGTTGTAACCTTGTCCAATGAAATCTCAATTGGTAACGGTTAATCAGTCTGAATGTGCTGTTTAAGTTAACTGTAATTGTTAAATTATATTGCAACATTAAAAATATTTATAAAACTTAAAGTTTAAATATTTAGTAATTATATAATATATTATATAGGTAATTCTCTTTCTTTTTGGCTAATAAAAACACACCATTAAAATCCTTTGCAACTTCTACTATTCTTCTCTATACACCTCTATTTGTTACTATGCATATGTTGAAATTAGCATTTATTTTTGTCAAATCTTTCTTCATAGTGTCAGTCCATCTCTGGCACGGTCTCTTTCCATATGGCCTTTCAATCATAACTTTATTTATGAGGCATCTTTCTGCCCATCATATGTGAACCGCCTATTTTAACCTTTTACTACTAATAAATTGGCAAATAATATTAATAAATATAATATAAAATATATAAGTTGTGGGTAGTCTTGTAGACTTATTAGAAAAAAAGCACTAGGTACCCACTTATGTTGCCTTTATTAAGTCAGTGCCTGACATTTATAGGTTTTTAAGTGCATGAAGTTTCAATACCCAAAATAAATTAATCAGACTTTATTTTAAATTACTGTATTTCAATTTTATTTTAATTACGTGAAAATTAGGTACCTACCTATAACAAAAAAAATAGTTAAAAGAATGTTACACACTTGTTTTTTTTAAGGTAACCAGACAACAATTTTTAAGAATATTTAAAAAATATTAAATATTTAAATACATTTTAAAAGTAATTTAAAATTGGTCCCGTATAAGTAAGTACCATTTTTTATTGTTGTGTAATCAGTGGTAAAAAAAACATTTATGAAAATCTGTTAAAATGGGTGAAAGTAATTTATAATAAAAACATCTATTATCAAATCAATAAAAGACAACATTTTGGAGTCCTTATTTCGGTTTTGAATTTATTAATTTTAAAAAAGTTATTGTAGTTGAAAAATTTTAGCACTGGTTTAGTACTTAATTTTAAAACTGGTTATTTCATAAGTAAATTAAAAATCACAAATGAGGTTCATTCCAAAGTTTTGTCTTCTATTGATTTTATTTATCTTTGGTGTGGTGTCTACTTCAACGAATTGACAAAAAATAATACAATTTAGTATATAATTAGTATATACTATATGTACATTAATACAAATATTTTCTCAGTGTAACCAATTAATTTGTGGGGCAAATTACAATGAATGATTGTACATCATGAACTAATAACCGGAATGGTTTTGAAGAGAAATGTAATAGGCTGACAGCAATTTTACCGCCACATGAGGCCTGTGTCATACTCATTATAATATATTTAAAGTATAGTACTAATTTACTGATTTTATACTGTTCGGCCATAGAATAGTTAAGCAATACTAGATCCATCAAGTTGAAATTTAATACATATGGGTGTTTTATCTTAGAGTAGAGTGCTCAGATTTTCAAAATAAAAATACGCAAATTTTGACCTGGTCATTTTACCAACACTAATAAAAAATGTAATGTATAATACTGTATCAAACTAATTCTAACCCTTGATTTTCAACAATTATTTTAGGTTTGTAGCACATTTACACCATTCTTTTAACAAAACCTAGCATTTTTAAAGCTTTACAACAAAATCCAGATTTGATTAATGTGCATATGAGGAGATAAAGTGCAGCTTAGATAAAAGCCAAAATTATAAATCAAATTATCAAACAGAAAAGATTTATGGAATAGTTATACTATATACGTATTAATTGACGATGTATAAATATAATTTTGTAACATTAAGAGTAAACGTTTCATTGGAATTTAATTATAATTCATGAAGCTGTTTATAAGAGAAGTTAAAAGGTAATTTATAATATTACTATGTAGATCAAAATTTTAATTTTCACACACAAATATTTTAAAAAAATCGGTCTCAGTTGCAGTCGGTGTACGTAATTTTCTATCACTTAAATTAATCAAATATGATATACAGATAGTGAATAAAAAGTTTTAAAGATTTTGTAAAAATATTACTAAACTAAATAAACCCTTTAGTCAATGTGGTTACTCTAAGTTGCTACACATAAACAAACATATTGATAAATGTTTATTTATTTTTAAAGGAGTACACAATAATACAATTTTATTATTCTTTTGGAAAAAATTATGAGACATGCTAGTTTAAATATATAAATAAAATAAGATCACAAAAACTGAATATTTACAAAACTAATACTTTTATTCCAAATATATATATATATCAGCTTTTGTTTTTAATAGTTTTTCGTAATGACTAAATAACTTATCAGTTTTGTCACAAAAAAATATTTAGAAATTAATATATTCAATATTCAAACACTTGGTCATAAACTGCTTTTCAATATTTCATAAAATATACATCATAGCACTTGGACATTTTTCAAAAACAGTACATTTAAAAAGTTTTCGTAAACACCAATAATATACAAACATATACCTTTCTAACAATTTTTAGTATCAAACACCAAAACCGTCCTAACTATTTGATATTCCAAATCAGCAGTTTCTTTTTGATGATCAATGATCACTCATTATATCGTACACAATACAGCACTGAAAATAATAAGTCATTTAGTATCACTAGTTATCCACGTCTAATTTTATGTACATTAGTAAATTAGACTAACCCAAGTATAATTTTTATTTTACATTTATTCTCAAGAATTTTCTCAACAAAATAGAGAATTTAGTTATGAACATAAAATAGTTTTAATAGAATAGAAAACAATATATATTTAAAGTAATTATTACAAATATGTATTATTTAAAACTTTTTTAAACATTTAGAATTTTAAATCATATTTAAGGTATCTCTTTTTTCTATTTGCCGCATTGCTTTTTTCCTCATTCTCTTGATTTTTGCAGGATTCTTAATCTAAAAAAAAAAAATTAAGTTTTTGTTTAAATTTAGTTACCTATGTATAGTTGGTAGATTTTCTATTTGTCTTCTTTCCCAACTATTTGGGGTCAGCCACCCTGATAGTCAATAAATGTTGACCCTCTGTATGCCAACATAGCGTTATTTGACTATGGCAAGCTAGCTAGGTGAAAACTGGTCACTGCCAACTCGAGGTGCAAAAGTTGACAACGACAAAATATAAAAAAATCTATAAGCAGATAAAGACTAGAGATGTTGTCTTCTGTCTTCTACAATTGTTACACTGCATAGATATTCCTAAACCTTGTGCACTCGCCATACAACCGGTATAGTAATGAGAGAAAACTTCGGACCGATATCTTAACGTCTATTTGTGAATCATTTTTAAAAGATTAGAAACAAATTACATGGTGGATACCTATGTCCTACGCAATGAGTTCAATAAAAAAAATATTTTGAAATAAAATCATGTTTTCCATTGATATTTATACCAAATTCTTAATTTTAAAATTAAATATTTTATTAATAATTCTTCAAATATAAAATAGGGTAGACACTGTCTCATTGTCTCTTATGACGCTTCGCCACTGATTAAAGCTCTCCGGTCAACTTAATTTTAAAGTTATTCAATATTAATAATAAAAATACACAACACAAAATAAAATAAAAAAAATAATTGTAATTTTAAATAAAATATAGGTAGGTATAGATAAATTACCACTTGAACAACTTCTGATTTCTTTTGATTTTCAGCACGTCGTTTAATGTTTTCGCGTCTTCTCTCTTTTCTTGCTTCATTTTCTGCGCTCCTTTCATTAATTAATATTCTAGATAATTCTCTAGTTTTTTTAATATCTTCTCTTAGTTTTTGTTTACGTTCAAAAGACAATTTCAGTCCTTTTGTTTTATTGATGGACGAAAATCTACAATAATGAAATTCAACCTAAATATTTTGAAGAGGATTATGCAATAATAATTATTACTTGGTCTTGGGTGTTTTCCAAAACCGTCCACATTTAGGCATTCCGCGTACTTCCACAGTTACTTCCTTAGCCGACATTTTAGAAAAATTACAACTTAATTATTATTAATTATGAAATTATCAGTTAAAATTATCAAAATTACTCCATGTGGTCATAAACCACAGAATACTAATAATAAACATAATCACACAATCATACATAATTACAATCATAAGAATTGTTGCCAACATAATCTTTAATATTCAAGAAATTCGTTGTGAACACGGTTATCTACCAAGCATCAAGAACTCTGGTATCTATCTCTTTACCACGAACCACCCATCTGACATCTCTACCACGATTGTAAAGAACTTTGTTCTCTACATAGTTGACCAAAACTCAAAAAGAGATTTGTCAATTTACTACGGACTACGGGGGTAGGGATTAAAACGACTAATAAACGATCTAATATTTGTCGTCCCCTAAAACTACATTTTGATATGTCACACGAATTCTGAAAGTTTTTAACTTGCGAGTGTGAAAATCACAAAAATCGTGTGACAAAAAATAATTTCTTTCAAAATATTAAATTTTTACAATAAACTATTTATTTTATAAAAATGTAGTATTATTTAGTGCTTTAAATTTTACATAAAATAAATTTCAAATTTGTTTATTATTCAGGGTTAAAAGTGGGGTAAGCATGCTTAAAAAAATCACTTTGTGTACACATAGGTAGGTATACATAATACATGATATATGGAACGCTTAAAACTAATATGGGGACATTATAGACTATAGTTCCCCCTATAGAACTTTACCATAACTTTAAACCTTTAAGTTAAATTTACAAAAAATGTATTTAAAAAACATTGTTTTAAGTTAACCTAACCTAACCTTAAAGTTAAAACCATTAAGTTTAACTTTAAACCTGATGGAATTTTTTCCACTTTAAGCCCAGCTTATATATATAATATGATCACTCAGACGCAGAACAATATATACCTATATGTAGGTACCTAATACAAATAATAACGCAACACGCAATAATTTAGTCTTAAAATTTCATTTTATTAAAAGTTAGTAAACTGTAAAATATATTACTAAATTTTTATGTTACCATATTTAGATAAAATATATTTATATAGATTATTATACGAATACCTACCTACCTACTTATTTAATTTTGTCATTTATTAATGAAAACAATTTAAATGATTATAAAAATGCATTTGTAATAAAGAATTTTCAAGATTTTTTTTATACATATGTAATTAAAGCATAGAGTTGTAGTCATATAAGTCTATGAATTAAAGTAACTATAACGTCTATAAAGTCTAAAATATATCTATAAATAGTCCAAAATTTTAAAAAATAAAAAATTTTAATATACCTAATCACTTAAAAATATGCTAAATTACATATTAGTGTAAATTTTAAGATTTTAATTCATTATTTTCGAAATTACGAAAAATGAAAAATCTCGATTTGACGAAATTGTATTTTTGTCATTCTTATAACATATTTTGGTAGATTTTCTTTACCTATGCATTAAAAAATTATTGGGAAAAATTACCTTTTTAATGTACCAACTATATATAGGTATACAATTTAATATCGAAAAATGGTGAAGTATGTAAGAATAAGAATAAGTACGTTTTCTAGTCGAAAATTCGTTAACAAAAAATAATGAAAATAAACATCATTGTAAAACCATACTATGACTCCTTCAATCTGCTCAGAATCTAAAATATATATAGGTAGGTATGCCTATATTATGGATAATTTTTGACCAATTTTTAAAAGACACATAAACATCAATACATCATTATACATAATACACCATTAGCTCTATGCTCCGTTCAGAATCTAAAATGGCAATACATATTAAAAAATAAAAATAAATAGTGGTTGTTATAATTAATTAAAAACAAGTTAAAACGTGCACATAAAGAGAAATAATTAAAAACAACTGGCCCTATTATATATATATATAATATATACGGCATAAATTATTGATTCTATAAACCCTAAATTGACCAGAATTATGATCATTTCAAATTTGAAAAATTAATTGTATACCTATCCACAATACAATACAATATACCTACCTAGGTATCTACTATAGAGTCTATAGCAGTATAGTTACTATAGGTATACCTACGTACCTAAGGGAATTATTATTCCAATAATTACCACATTATTTCACTATATGGGTTAATATCTATTCTGTGACAATAATTGTATTATTTTTCTTTGTAAATTGCACTTTAAAAACTAATATTTAGTAAGTAAATTTAGTTGCTCAGGTTTGACCCTTAACATACCTATTAGGGGAGTCAGTGGCGCCGAATACGTAGCCCAGGTCGGGCCGTGGCTAGACCAAATTTTGGGGTATGTGGTAGTGGTGGTGGTGGTGATTGTCCTATTATATTTTCGACATTTAAATCACCGGAGAGAATGTTTTATAAAATAAAATTGGTTAAAATAAGATTAAGAAGTAGGTACTTACAATGAGTGAAAAATACTAAAAAATCTCATGCGTATAGCGTGTGAACATGACATTGAAATTAATCCAGAAAAAAATATTTGCAACAAAAACTGACATTTTAAATAGGAATTTAAGATACTCGTAATACGCACTAATAACATTTAGTGTAGTATTTTTGTTTTCGTATAAACAGTTTGGTACTCCAATTTGAATATTGTATAATATAAATAAACTTGGGTAAATGCCGTGAGTTTATATTTTCGTTAATATGTGCAATAAAATATACAAATAATATAATATGCGAAATAATATAGGTAGGTAGTTATTTTCTTTATCTATACTATATATTTTAATTTACCTAATCAATACATTTTTTTTTTTTTTATTATTATATGATTTATTCCATTTATTATTTCCTATGTGTTGTAATGAAAATAATATAAAATACCATGAAATATGTAATAATAAATATGTAATATATAATAAAAAAGTTGATAGGTTATGAAATGAATTGTTTATTTATTGAAATCCATATAGGCGGGTGTGGGTAGCGAAGCCCTCCACCATTTTGTTAAAAATTTTGGGGTTGGGTGATGGTGAATAATTTTTTTTAGCGATTTTAGGAGGGGTAGAGGAGTTATAATCCTCCCCCACCACTGGAAAATAGTCAACAAAACTGAATCATCTCTATTTCCACTCACTATTCTACAGAATTTTAATTTGATTCACTTTAAAAACAACAATAAATTTATTAAATTATATAAATTTAAACAAAATTTAAATGCTTTAAAAGCAAGCATTGATACAATATTTATTTATATTATAAAAAAATTAGTCCTTCAAATTTTACATTCGGGGGCAATCCCCGTCTATCGCCCCTAGTTGTCTGTGTACATGTGACATGCACGGCTTTAGATTAATTATAGATAGATATCTAAAGCCTTGGTGGCATGTGACTGAACTATAGAATAAGATATTTCTTATTCTGCGACTGAACATGCTACCATACCAAATAGTTGGCACATTATCTTTATTACAACTATGAATTACCAGTAAAATACCTATTCAATAAATTAAATCTTATATAGATAAAAAGCAGTGGGACAAATTAAAAGTAGACTATTGTCGTATAAGAGTTTATTTTGAATTAAAGTTGAATCACTGAATAAAATAAAATGATTTTATTTTGTGGTTGGATTATTTAAAAAAAAAAGTTGAAAATTTGAACATTGTATCGGCTCGAAAAATATATATTATTTAATAATAATTTGGTATAAGTGTACGTGACTCCAAAAACGCGTGTTTATCAAATTTGTTTTTCAATTTATCATGAATTCACTGTAATCTTATGTTAGCGACATGGATTGAAATAATGATTGTTTATTTTGTTGTCATTTGTGTTTTGAGTGTTAACCATAGAAAATAGATAATTTTTGTTTAAATGTGTGTTTTATACAATAACGATTTAAGCTTATTACTTTTATTCCAGTAATTTATAATTTAACTAATCAAGGAGTCGTCAAAATCATCACCTAAAATGCCGCGAATTATGATCAAAGGCGGTGTTTGGCGAAACACCGAGGTGAGATAAATACGTTTTAAATTTTGTATAGGTACCGATATATTTATTTAAATGATTTAGGTATTATTATAAATTTTGGGAGTACAACCAACACGAAAATTCTTTATTAGGTATAGATACTAACCTATGTTTTGTGATGTTTTTGCTATAATTTTTTTTAGTTTTTGAAGTATTCGGGTGTACCTATTGTTATTTTAATTTTTCACACCTAAATACTATTTTTTTATTACAGATAAAATAATTTATGTTACAATGTGTGCTGAATTGAAAACTTCTTTTTAAAGAATTAATTTTCCAGTTTGGGATTCTACAAAATTGTTTACCTTAAGTTATTAATATTATGTATCTAACAATCGTATCATTAAAATTATTTTAGAAGTTCATTTTTATTTAGCTAATAGGCATAAAAATAATTATATTTTACTATTATATATTAGCTATATTAACTATTATTATTATTTAAGAAGTGTCTATAGAATCAAAATCACTTATAAACACAAATTTTAATTGTGGAACGTATTACAAGATATGTAAAATATTTCTCATTAAATATGCTTATTGATAGTTATTATTATTTAAGGAAAGTGTGGTTTGTTTCAATATCAGCTTTATTACGATTTGTATATCAAATAGAGCTAGGTATAATATGGTTTGTTAGTTTGTACCATTTTAAATTCAATTTTTGTTTTAAATCTATCTAGGTATAAGCTAAATTCAATATCCATATTAGCCATATCCAATAAATAATTAATTAACATTTATTCAAGTAGCTGATTTTGATATGGAACTGGTTTAGTAGTTGATGTCCACCGAGAAAGTATTCACCCGCCACTCTTATTCTCAATTTTTCGATCTTCTAATCATCATATTATATACTATATAGGAATAGGTATTAACTATTAAATACCTATAGGTATATAGGTACATATAATATAATGTCATATTATATTAATAAATAATTAATAATACCTAATATTGTATTATTTAAAAAATATATGCATATTGATACACGTGAAATATACTTTTTGGATATTTAAGAGTTTTGTAAAATCTTAGTAAGAAAATTTATTATAAAAATCGGTAAACACGTTTGTGGTAAAATTCTGAGAATTTTATTCCGAGATTCCGAGAATATTAATGCTAGTGACATGACATTTTCACCACAAATGTAAATATGTAAAATATTAATACAAACAATTATGGAAAATTTTTACCCATTTATAGCAATATTTAAATTTGAGACATTTAATTCAAAATAGGCTTAATTTTAAAAAATCAAAACAAAATTCCTTCAGTTGGCCAAATTGTATTGTCAGTATTGGCAATAGTTGTAAGGTTCAAAAGAGAAAAATAAGTTGATAAGATCTTTTTTTTTTTTCGCTAAACTATTTTGAGCTTTGCAGTCAGCCATTACGTGTGACCTTTTTTTATTTGCTTATTTACAGTTTTAAAGAAATATTTTATGGAAATGAGCTTTGCAATCGGCCAAATTGTTAAATATGTGATCCTTTTTTTCTTTTTTGCTCATACAAAATATTCAATATCAGTCGGCCAAATTGAGACACTGCCCCCCTCAAAAAGAAAAAACATTACTTTGCTTAGGAGTCCTCGGTTTGAATCCCGATACTACCAAATAATTTTTTGCAATATTTATATATGAGTACTTGTGGATAATTTATTTAAAATCAAATAAAACCCAAATCCACAAAAATTTACTTTTTATTGTAAGCAAATACAGTATTTCAGAAACAAAGTTTCCATCTTCAGTGCAAAACACAGACTAATTTTTTGCAATTTTTTCATTCATTATATTAGGTATATAATATTTTCATATTATTATATATTATTACTAGGGAATGCACAAAAAATACTCAAAATATGCAATTTAAAATACTATAATATAATAATATAATTTTAATAAAAATGATATAAATCGTGCACATTTCTTGTCAGATAAAATTACTTTATTATACCCTAGAAATGCCCAAAGCAAAGTGTTTCCCGGCTTTTTATTTTATTTGCATTACTGAAAAAATCATTTTGTGTTTGAATGTATTATTTTATACCAAATAAGTTAGTATTATTAGTTAAAAATAAATTATTTTTTTAGAAAATTAAATAATTTTTATATCTAATATAATTATACCTAACTATAATTAAATTAATATAATATAAGATAGATATGTACCTATATAATATAAAAGGTTAAAAGACTGAATATTTGAGAAAAAGGGTGGCCCACATTAACTAAACCAGATTGATGGGTGAATATTTTCTGGGTGAATGTCAGCACTTCTCTCGTTGGGTAGGATGCTGGTAGTAAATATGTAAAATTTGATAGCAATGAATATAATTATATAAAATAACATTGAATTCTATAAAACAATTTTAAACAGAGTTTGTTGTAATATACATATAAGTAAATAACTACAGTAGAGCACCGATCAACTGAAACATTGGTTAATCAAAAGTGTTCCTAGATTATATCTCTGAAGTAAAATAAAATTTTGGACTTATTTTCTTAAATTGTAGTCTATTTTTATATACAACTTTATTATTACCTAATTTACTTTAAAATATAAAATTTTCTATTATAACATAAAATGCTTAGAAGATTAAAAAATTTAATGATTCACTCGTGATAATGAAGTTCCATTCAATTTATTATCTTGAATTTGGATTCATGACTCAATTATAAATTTTTTTTAGTAAAATACCATATGGTCATAAAAAAAAGTCACAATATCTTTTCTGTTCTATGGTAAATTTCAAATTTTCATTTTAATTATTGAAATTTAATTGAAAATTAAAATTTAAAAATTCAGTATTAGGTATGTACCTATTTTATATCTAGTTTTTCTTTTTCACCCTCTCTCCCTACTTTTTGGGTTGGCTACCCTAATCCTCAACTTCCACAAAGAACTCAATCTCCCACATGCTCCTCAGTAACACCCGCTTACCTCATATTCTTTATTATACCCCCTCCCCTACCTTTTTGTTGGTCTTCCTCTTCCCCCTTGCTTTAATATATATTCCCTTAATGCTTCTGTTTTTTTCTTTCCTTTAAACATACCTTAGGGCTTAGACATTTCAATATATTCTCATTTTGTCTATTATTGGGGCCACTTCTGTACTGTTTCTTTTATTAATTTAAAATTATTAGTACATATTAATTTCTTATTAAATTTATAAAATAATAAAATTTACTTTTAACCTAATTGAGATTATCCTATCACACAAATTACTTTACACTTCTCTCCATTTCATACACTTACACTTGATCCTATATTTTTAACTTCCTCAACATCACTATTCTATTGTAGAACATATCTTAAAAACAGATCTTAAATACTAGTATCTCTCAACCTCATCTGCTACATCCTTATTCAACTTTATTACTTGCCTTTCTCTATTCACTCTTTGTTCCTTTTCTCCAAAATCATACTCTATATATTCTGTTTTACTTCTACTAATATTTTGTCCTCGAATGCTTCTCTCTACTCTTCCAGTCTACCATTCATACCATTCACTCCCTCAAGACTATCACCAACCTACACTATATTATCTGCAAATAGTATGCACCATGGTACCTCACTCTGTATGTCCTTTGTAATTTCATCCATTACCAGGGAAAATAAATAAAGACTTAAAGCTAAACTCTGGTGCACTCCTATTCTGACCATATAATCTTCAGTATATATTCTGAATAATACCCATAATTTATTAATGCCCATTTCAGGATCTCTCTAGGAACCCTATCATATATATTCTATATCAATAAATATCATACATAACTTCCTTTTCTTTACTGTTTTATGAAAAATATTAGTTCCATTGTTGACCTCCTAGGCATAAACCCAAACTGATTTCTCCTAACTACTCGTATTATCTAACTTTTTATTTTTATTTATTATTTATTTATTACCTTTTTCCAAATCTTCAAATGTGGTTTATAAGTTTTATCCCTCTACAGTTCTCACATTCCTGTACATCTCATTTACCCTTAAATATTGGTACCACTCAACTTTTCCTTCACATATCAAGAATTTTCCATTCAACTCTTATATGTTATATAATGCTCTTTTCTCTTTCTAAAAAAGTTTTTTCAATCACTAATTCATACACTGACACAAAATCCAAGTACTATTCCTTCATCCTTATTCCTTCCTCCAAATCCATGCCTCCCATTCACTATTATATAATCTATTATACCCTTTTCCACATTTTCATTCATATCACCCCCCCCCCCTAATCATAATATGTTGTCTTTCTGGAATTTCTTGCATTACCTCATCCATCTCCGGTCAGAACTCTCCCTTTTGGCTTTCCTCACATCCCACTTATGGGGCATATTCACTAACTATATTCAATACCAAAGCCGTAGCAAGGGTAGCAAAACTGGCTCAGGCCAAGGGCGCAACAAAAAAGGGGGCACAAAAATCAAAATTCAGTAATATCTATCCCTAAATTTCTAAAATTGGGGGCGAAAATTCGATGGGCAAAATCTTGTAAAAGTAAGTTGATGACTTATTTTTTTTTTGCTTATTAACTAGATTTTTAAAAATTGGGGGCGTAACGCCAATAAATTTATGACTTTTTTCCTTATTACCAATTTAGGGGCAGAAATTCGGTTCATTGCCAAGAGCGCTATCGAATCTTACTACGGCTCTGCTTAATACCTTTATTCCTCTAACACTACTTTCATCTTAATTACATAAATCACTTTTCCTAACCACCTCTACCACTTTTCCTTTAATTTATTTGTTTGCTATCAATCCTACACCATTCCTATTGATTTTATTCCTTGCTTTTTCCTCTTTCAACTTTGTTTCTGACATACATCACATATTCACATTTCTCCTCCTTATAACGTCTGCTAACTCCTTGTTCCTTCTGCCTGTCAATATTCCTACATTGCACTTTCCTAATCTCACTGTATCTGTTCTGCATACTCGGTTGTGGATCATATATATTTTTAGTAAATTAACATAGTGTATAGGTATACAAAATACAGTGAATTGCCAGTCAAGCTACTATTATCTCAATTCACTGTATATCATATATTTACTGTGTTAATTTATAAAACTTTGGGAGGTTGTAATAAACAAAATCAATCAAATTCAATCATTTAATTATTACCAACATTTTTTTTTATGGAAATCAAAAAGAAAAAGTTGATTTTGTAATAATATTACTAATTGAAATGTTTCAAAAATTTGATATTTACATAACCAAATAGTCCTTAAATATGAAAAAACAAGGATTTTCATTTTGTCAATATACTCATTTATTATGTAATAATTAAAAAAGCCTACAATGACATAAGATATACCCTTTATAATATGGCATAATATCGTAGTCATGATAATATAATATTGTGTTTACAGATTGAATTATAGTTATAATTGCTTTCTATTAACAATGGATACCTACATAATTATTTATGTAAGTAAATGTTTTTTTCAGGATGAGATTCTTAAAGCAGCTGTTATGAAATATGGCAAAAACCAATGGTCACGTATTGCTTCATTATTACATCGTAAATCAGCTAAACAATGTAAGGCACGTTGGTTTGAATGGCTTGATCCGAGTATTAAAAAAACGGAGTGGAGCCGAGAGGAAGATGAGAAACTTTTACATCTTGCTAAACTCATGCCTACACAATGGCGTACGATTGCTCCAATTGTTGGTCGTACAGCATCACAGTGTTTGGAAAGATATGAATATTTATTGTGAGGAAATATTATATATATTTTTTATTGTACTATTTAAAATAAACAATATTATAATAAAAGATCAAATAATTATATTAGTTAAAATATGATTTCCTTAAACTGTACCCAGGGATCAAGCACAAAGAAAAGAAGATGGAGAAGAAGTAGGAGATGACCCTAGAAAGTTAAAACCTGGAGAAATTGATCCAAACCCTGAAACAAAACCAGCTCGACCAGATCCTAAAGATATGGATGAAGATGGTAATTTTAAATGTTTAGTCTATTTAAAAAATTAAAAATGTATATATTATTTTTTATGCCTCTTTAACATTTTAAATTGTATTATGTAGGGGAGACCAATGCACATTGGACACTTTTTTTCTTTTCCCCATTAAAAATATTATTTTTTATTGATAAGTCATACTTATACTTATTTTTACTAAATATTTTAAGTATTTAAATTATCTAATTATAGTAAGAATAACTTTATAATAATTGTTGGTAGATATATAGAATAATGTAAGATTTAAATTTAGTCTCACTGTATCCTAACACTATGAGACATACAGTGACACACCAAGTAGTGCAAAGTGAGACACATAAATTATTAGGTATTCAAAAATGGCATATCTATCCAAATTTCTACTTAAATGCTTATTCACATTATTTTATGAATCTGAAATAAATATATATAGCCTATTTTTGAGAAGTTCCCTAATATACATATTTTATAATATCAAACTATGTTATTGTAAAACAGGGGTCAGCAAACCACGGCCCCCATAGTTTTTTACTGTGGCTCTTTAAATATTTTTCATTTTTATTCTTTTATTTGCGGAGATTATTATGTGTGTGGAGATTAAAATGAATTAGGTATAAAATTGAACACAGGAGAAAAATAACAATTATTGCTCATTACAGGCAGTGGTAATGAGCATTGACATAGATAAACGTCGCATACAATACTAGAATATAGTATTTATACACCACACGTTGAAATTATATTTTTTCCTAAACAGTATCTAATTTATACATTTAATTTGTGGTTATTATATTACTTTAATTTTGAGTTTCTTATCGTTTCTTTATCGTGTTTCTGAATAAATAGTGGTATTCCATATTATGATAAAATATAAATTTTATTATCAGTTATGGCAGGCGTAGGCTACTCGTCTAATTATTGATATTGAAAATGTTAGTGCAGTCCGTTTTAAAACTTATCAATGTCCATACATTATTTAAAAATTTAAATAAATTGTAGTGTTTCATATTGTAATGTAAGAAAAAAAAAAATTGGACAAATGGATAAAACATTTAAAAAGGTGTATTAAAGTTGGAAAAAACTATCCAGTGTTACATGATGGTGGCAAAAACATTAGTGGTATTAATAAAGGTTTAATTGGGAGAATTAATGTAATAATGGAAGAAGAAAAACTTGAAGCATCTATGATTTTCAATTACATCATATATCAAGAGAAATTATGTTGCAAAGTTTAAGCATGGAAAGATGTAACGAATATTGTAGTATCGACAATTTATATATATACTATATAAGTAAAAATTCTTTGGCACATTGGTAATTTCATACTTTTTTAGAAGAGCTAGATGCCGAATACAGAGATGTTATTTATTTTTTAGTGGTCCAAAACCTTTTTTGGTGATTAAGTAGAGGGGTCTTAAAACAATTTTTTATTTTATTTTATGAAATAAATTTTTTATGTCCATAAGAAAAGTTTACCATAATTATCAAATAAAAAATGGATTCTCAATCTTTATTGCCTTTTTAACTGATATAACAATTTTATTAAATAAATTGAATATAAAACTGCAAGGTAAAAATAAATTATTGTCAGATATGTATTAAGATATAAAAGCATTTGAAATGAAATTAAAATTATTATGTGAATATGTTAATGAAAAATTATTGAACCATTTTGTATGTTGTAAATTTGTAATCAGATCATTCTAATCAACTTTATGCTGGGGAACTGTTAAAAATGATTTTTTAACATGTTCGCTACGTACCATATTTTGGTAGCACTCATGATGTGTGTACGCAAAATGGAAATATAATTTTGACACCATTTGAAGTCATCAGCATTATTGAATAATTTTCATATGACATACTGAATGATGCTGATTGGCGTTTACCATTTTTTTTAAGGAAGAAGTTAAAAAATTAATAATCACACCAATTTATATTTTTAACTCTTATACTATTATTTTAAATACATTAAAATGTTTCATAAATTAATTTTTATATATTGTAAGTATGAAAAAATATTAGGAATAATATTTCGTAAAACATTCATCTCAATCAGTTGATATTTGAAGGTCGTACGTCATCATTCTTTTACCGAGATTATTAATAGCACTGGTTAATGCAAATTATCGCTTTGTGTTTGCATTATCTATAATAACACGCTGACTAAACGTTATTAATTTGAAGTTTTGCAGTACATAATGTCATGTGTGTTAGTACTAAACTTTATATTGATATCGTAACTTTGAAAATGTATTCAATATTTCTCATAAAGATGTTTTGACTCTTATTACTACATAAGAGGATAAAGAGTTTCTTCTTGCTTAGAGAGAGAAAGGAAGACGTAAAAGTATTGACACTAAAATTTCCAAAAAAAAAGAGCTAAGTAGAGAACTTCAGCTTCAAAAAAAAGATTGAATAGTCAAATGAAGAAGTAAGAATGTTAAAAGTTCATGATTGAAATATTGATTGTGCTTATTTACACTTATTTACTATATATTACAGCAGTAAGATAATGATGTTGTATGTACCCACTAGAAAAAAGTCATAACAAAACAATGTCCCTAAGATGGTCTATACTTTAAAAACAAATAATATAGTAACTTCTAAAGTCGCATCTGCTTTGGATAGAACGAAAATAAATCACCAACATGTATGTTCTATCAGCTATATTGTAATTTTTAGTTACTCTTAATAGAGAGTCAATTAGACTAACTTGTCAAGAATATCGGGAGAAAATCGCAGATGAAATAATAACTTCATTAATTGTTCTAACTATTCATTGATAGTCCATTAGTACAGATAATTGCTTCCAGCTTTAACGTCAAAAAATAAAGTTGATCGCTTTGCAATTATAGTATCAGAGGATGGTATTATAAAATCTATTTGGTGTGCCAAAAATTCCAAATGGAATGGGAGAAACACAAGCAACTGTTTGACTTACAAGAAGAACAAAAGGGACAAAAATAAATAAGAAAGTAAAATTATAGAAGCTGCAATATTGCCAAACAATTAAAACTACAAAAAAATTTCCTTTACAAATTTATCAATGACCAGTTAGCGACATTTCAGCCCAGGGATGACAATAAGGAATTGTTACAATTTTCTTTTATATTCTTAGAAGATGAAACTGCTAAAGATTTTAACATTAATACACCTGGAGCTTTTCATCGAGCTAGATGAATGTCTAAATTAATTTATAGCATGGCAATCTACTTATATCAACTTAGTTTCAATTAACTGCTCGAGAACTATCTGCGTTTCGAGTCGAAACTTTTTCTGTTGCAAGTTTACATTAAGTATTGGTATATTTCTTCATGTGGATAATTAGCTCCTTACAACGATCTAAATCTTTTAAAAGAACTCGATTTATACAATAAATCAAATAAAGTTTTATCCATTGCCATTATTAAAATCTTCTTAAAATATTTATGGTACTGAAGTGAGACGCCTATTGGGTTATCTTTTTTTGACAACATAATATCTTCTGAAATGAAAATAAGTATGGCAAAATTACTGGTTAAAAAAGGAGTAGACTTATACAGGTGTATTAAATGACTAATAATTAAAGGATAGTTGAAATTACTGCAGTTCAAACAGTGCAATCGTGCGATTTTGTTTCTAAAAATGCCCTTAAATTATTTATAATTTTAGATATACCTCAAGACTTTTTAAAACTTCTTCCAAGTGCTTAGGAAAATAACAAAAATTTCATTGACAGCCGTATAAGGATTCAAAATTGAAAGTAGTGAGTGAATGATACAGCTGAATAATTTTGTTTTTATAAATGCACTGTAAAATGTATCAAATTTTCAAATAAGTTGCGAGACCAATAAAAATTTGAATTTTACATTGAAATTTTTTGTGAACGTATTAGATAAATAAATATTATAAGTAGGTGGGACCTTCAAAACACATATATTTTTTTTTTTATTGTCACCCTATGTACAGGTTATTTTTGAATAACAATTATTATGGCAGAATAGTTAATACATACTAGAACTACAGATTCAAACCGATAAGCCCACTTGTTGTTGAAATAAATTTCAATGTTATTAGCTTTCAATTTATTTCTTTCACCATTTTTGTCTAAAGTCGCATGGCGAATATAACTACCTTCCATAAATGAATACAAAAACTGTATTGTATCAAAAAAAATCAAATACAAAAGGATTTTTTCTATCAATTGCAGCACCTATTAATACCAGATTTGAGCAACGTGTATGATAGTGTACATAGTACAATTTAGGGTTTTTATATCTTTCCACTTAGCTTGGACACCATTTTAGTTTTCTGCCACACGACTATAGATATGGCCATGGTCGTGTGCTTACCATAGTTCTATGATAATGGAAATGAAGGTAGAAATATAGAATAAGTTAAGTTATTTAATATTTATTTTTTTTAATAGCAGAATAGCCATAGATATAAAATAAAATAATAAATCCATAACAAAATAAACTAACCTAAAATAGAATAAATGTTGTCATGAATATATCTGTAATAATATATGGTAATTTGTCCAAAATTTAAATTTGCAGCTGATTTTGCAGTTTATGCCTGTGCATGATTGGCATAACCCGTAGTCACGCCTATGGTGCTAACGCTGACTGAATTATAAATACTTTAAATTCAGTGCTACAGATAACACCAATTGGCGTTGATCGCACATAGACTGTAACACAATTGACACCAATTGGCGTTATATACAGTGAACATGTTAAATAAAATTAAAAACCCTACAAAACAAATTTTTGATAAGATTTTCTATATACATGAGAAAAAAATCAAATTGTTTCACAACTTTTTTTTTGTTGACATTAATGATATTGGATCTAACTTACAAATGAAAGTTATCGAACTGCTAAACAGCAATGTTCTTAAAACTGCTTTTAAAAAAAGTAATAACTTACAAATATTTTATTCAAAACTTTCTGATATAGATTTCAAAGGTATTAAAAACGTTGAATAAAGCTCAGTAGGTAGTACTTATATTTGTAATTAGACGTTTTCAATTGTTAAATATCGAAAAAATAAATATTCTTGGTTAAGGAACAAACACTTCAATGCAGTTTTATGAATATCAACATCTAATAATATTATGAAAGCGAAAAACATTCAACCTCAAAAATCACATTAAATATTTTTACACATATATTAAATTTTTTTATTCAAAGTAATTACAATAATAATAATAATAATAATTTTTCCCCAATAATAGTAAATAAGGATAACTGTACACTAAAACTCATATTAAGATTTGTAATATTAATAAAATATTAGTATTATATGTTAAAATTGTATTTTTAGTAATATTTATTAATGTGACCCTTAATGAAAAGTTAAAAAAAATATGGCATACGTGGAAAAAAGGTTGCTGATCTCTGCTATAAAATATGAACTAATTAATCATCATTAAGATGTAAAATGATTTATACGTAAAGTTACATATTTGATAAATCAATTGTATTATTTATAGTTTAAACAACTAAATAAATTATTGTAAGCAAAAATTAAGTGAATACCAAAAACATAGGCTAGTATCGTCTTAGTGTCCTTTGTCTCACTAATGTGCCCCTAATGCACTTTATGAGTTTGATACATTAAATAAGATATCAATTTTATCATAAAAACTAGTTAAGTATTATATGTGCTATTTTTATTAATATTAAATTTACTTTCCTATGACCAAAAATTGAACCTGGAGAAATTTTTTTTTGAACAAATTATATGCAAAATATGTACAAAAGTTATATGTAGAAATTTTAAATAATTTACTGTAAAATATTTTCTAGAACTGGAAATGTTATCTGAAGCAAGAGCTCGTTTAGCCAATACCCAAGGAAAGAAGGCAAAACGTAAGGCTCGTGAGAAACAATTGGAAGAAGCTAGAAGACTTGCTGCTTTACAAGTATTTTAAATAAATACATATTTTAGTTTAAAAATTATTGTGTATTTTAATGAAAAGATTTACTTTGTTTAATATTGTAGAAACGAAGGGAATTGCGTGCTGCTGGTATTGGTGTTGGAAGAGGCAATAAACGAAAACGTGGTATAGATTATAATGCTGAAATTCCATTTGAGAAGAAACCAGCTTTAGGTTTTTATGATACTGCTAATGAAGAAGTTGATCCTTTGGCACCGGACTTCAGGAAATTAAGGCAGCAGAATTTAGATGGAGAATTGCGTGTTGAAATTGAAGAGGTACATTTGAAAGTTGTTTTATGTATTAGCTTTGAATATTATATTTCTAATTCTGTTTGAATTTTTAGAGAGAAAGAAAGAAAGACAAAGCAAAACTTAAACAACGAAAAGAAAATGAAGTTCCATTAGCCATGTTAAATAATCAAGAACCTATTAGAAAAATGAGTAAACTTGTTTTACCAGAACCACAAATTTCTGATCAAGTAAATAATATCTTAATAATAATAATTTATGTATTATGTTTTTTAATAATTTTATTCAATTTAAGGAACTACAACAAGTTGTTAAATTAGGACGAGCTAGTGAAATGGCACGAGAAATAGCTATGGAAAATGGTTCTCAACAAGCTTCAGATGCATTATTATCAGATTATACACCTTCAATTAATAATATACCTGGTCGTACACCAAGAACCCCGTCAGTATCTACTGACAAAGTTTTACAGGTATTTTAAAATTTAAATCAGTATATGGGATACAATAAAATAACTAAGGATAAAATATATTGTTAAATTGATAAACAACTAGGTAAATTTTAGTTATTATAGATATGGTCCAACTGCTTTTGTATTATGTTTTAGTTTTACAATTTATTTTTTTTTTTATGTATGTAAACATTTTTTTAGTTTTTAGGTATAGAGTAAAGGTTTTTGATAGACAATTTGTTCTATTTGGTACTTTTCTATAGGTTAATTTTTGATTTTCTTAATAGTTTTTATGAGTGTAGTATAAAACTACTGATGTTAACAAAATATTATTATAAATTGAAAAAAGTGTTCCAGATATAGGTAGTAGAAGTTGGTTCATTGTCCTTATTCAAATAGTCCAGTTATTCAAATGACTAGTAATATATTCATATTACTATATTAATTAACTATTAATGTAGTCGGTAACCACGACTAGTTTATTTGCTATTTTCTAATTTATTACAACTTTTGGTGATATTTCCTTTATAAAAGGCAGTTTTTCTTTACGCTTTTGAGAACTTCTTAAAAAATAAAAAAATTACCTTTCAAAAGTACCAACTAGAACGAATTTGCTATTAAAAAAAAACCTCTACCCTATATTGGCTATACTCTTACTCTTCTTCTTCTACCCGATAAGTTACTCTAAGAAACTTGTCATAGTTATAGAAGTATATATTTATGTGTATGTATACACATTTTTGAGTAAAGAAAATTCTAACAGCAAATTGATTCTAGTTTGTACTTTAAAGAGGTCCATTTTCAATTTGCTCAGTAGTTTTTCAAGCGTAAATGCATATAATATAATTGAAGGTTGTACATTTAAAAAATATTTATTTATTTTTCAAATTTATTAATCAATTAAAAATTATAATCAATGATAAAGGAAGTAAAAAGTTTAGGTATTCATGAAGGTGGGGAAAACGCAATTTAATGGCTAGAAAATTTGGATATTCACCAATGAGACAACTTTATGTAACTCAACAGTAACTAAATTCTTAGTTTTTAGTTATTATAATTATTATTTATTAAATTTATTTTTTCTCTACTGTATCTTATGTCGATGCCATATGCTAATATATATATATATATATATATAAAGAAAACTATAGAAATAATACTATACCAAACTTTGCTCAGAATCATTTAATCGAAAGAAATAATTTATTATTGCATTAAAATTGAATACATCCATCATCAGTATCCTATTCGACAAGCTAAGTACTTCCATTCCCTTCTGACTTTCTTTTAGGTTAGGTTATTGTATCCATATGTGTCCATTCCTCCATAGTTACGAATGTTGATTTGGTTACTAGGGAGATAGATGTTATTTGTTTTATTTTATATTTTTAGATTATTCTAAAAATAGTAGAGTGAGCTTTTCTTACTAGTTTAAATTTTAAAATGTACTAAAGTATTTCAAATATATTTTAATTTATATGATATAAAGTATAATGTATACATATGTTTATATATTATAATTATTATTATAACATAAAAAAAATTAGCTTAAACACCTAAATATTAGGGTTGCCTAACATCCTATATTATTAGTCAGGAGCATAATAAAGGGCCTTGAGATTTCTGATTTTTAAATGGCCAATGTTCATTATTATGTCATATTTTTAGTTTAAATATATTTAAATCAATTCAGATTCTAGTATCATTAATTGTCTTTTGTTTGAACTTTAAATATTTTGGAACAATGAATAATTTTTAGATATAATTACTTATTATAAAAATAATAATAGGTTCATAATATGTTTTGTTAGAATATTATTTGTGATATATTAGTTTTTAAGTAAAATATTTCAAATGTAATTCTTGCATTATTTATACACTATATAATGTTAATTTGACTTTCTATTCCAACAAAATGGTATCTTCTTCTCAGGTTTCTATCAGATTTTGAATGTTGGTGATCATCCCAGCAATCTTCTCTTTGTCAATATTGATGCGAGTTACAACAAAATATATACGTGTATTATTATATTTTTTTTTTTTTTATCCAATTTTAAAATGAAATCAATCACATTTTAAATACTAGACCTGATTTTGTGTTTTATGTATATCATCTTTTAGAGATAACATATTCAGATTTAAAGTCCTACCAATTTTATTTTCATTCACCATTTAAGTATATTTAATTTCTGTTCAGAATAAATAATGCCATAGTACATATTTTGTGTTTTGTACAGTATTATTTTAATGTAACTTCCAATTTTACTCAGTAAGCTAATAGTTGGATTGAGACTCAATTTATTAGTTTTTCATCTTAACATGTTTTTGTTTATTTTATAGGATGCTCAAAATATTATGGCACTAACCCATGTAGATACTCCTCTTAAAGGAGGTCTTAATACAGAATTGCAAAATGTTGATTTCAATGGTGTCACTCCACAACGGCAATTGATTACAACGCCTAATACAATTTTAGGAACTCCACTTGCACTAACAACTAATGATGGTTTTCAAACACCACAAAGTGATAGATCAGTAGTAAAAGTTGGCATGGTAACACCTACTCCTCTAAGAGATCAGTTAAGTATCAATCGTTCAGATTCTATGGATTCAGATATTATAAATACTCCACAAGCTATTAAAAACTACCAACATCAAGTTAAAGAACAATTGAAAGCCGGGTTGAGTACATTGCCACAACCAAAAAATGACTTTGAAATTGTGGTTCCTGAAGACCATCTTGAAGATGAAGAAACTGAAATTCAAAAAGATTTTATAGAAGATCAATCTGATGTTGAAATGCGTAGCACTGAAGAAATTCTTGCTCGCCGTATGTAATAATTTATCAAAATATTATTTTTTTTAAAATCAATTTCTTGAAAAATTACGTATTAGTAAATAGAAATGTATTTAATTCATTAATTTGATTATAATTCTTTGTTGTTATAGGACAGTTAGAAATGAAATTACGGTCTCAAGTAATTCAACGATGTTTACCTCGTCCTCCTGATACTAATATTGTTTTGAGACCTTTAAATTCAGAGCCACCACTTACAGATCTTCAAAGGGTAATTTATAAACTCCATATTATATAAAACAATAGATACAGACGTTTTGGTGCTGTCGTTTGAGCGCTGCAGGTTTAGTACTGACTATTTTTACACCACCATTTTAGTACTATTGTCTCCTGTTGGATTACTTAAATTTATACAGTACAAAATGTATATTTACAATTAAAAATGCAATAATATTGTAGTTTATTTTAATTCATATAATTAAAAATATAATATGGTAAGTATGTGCATTAAAATTAGATATAAAAAACTAGTATTATTTTATTTTATTTTAATAATATAAACAGGTCAAGTCCAAAAATCACAAGATAATGTACAAATATAACAGTAACATCATGCAAATATTGTGAGTAGGTGATAAAGATAATTACATGTATATAATTTTTTTTTCCATTATTATTATTTACAAAGAAAAGGAAGGGTTGTTGTTCACATAAGACAGACGATAGGTGAGTTGTCAAGGAAATTAAAAGAATTTAGATAAATTATATCATTAACATATTTTTAGGAAGGCTTAAACATATTGTTTCATTAGGAAAAGTACATAGCGATATAATATTTTTAATATCTAATTTTAAATCTACTTATCACATAATATATTTTTATTTTTAGATATTTAAATAAACTATAATATTATAAATTAATATATTATAAGAATGTAATGCAGTTTTATATATTTGTGTTATTTTTGTCTCTTGCTATGAATACTGTATTTTAAATTTCTTTTTAACACTGCACAGTAGCCTAGCATACCTAGTTAGGCAATATATAATTATAATAAATATATCTAACATTTTTATTTTTAGTAATACATAGTATTGTACATATAAATTAGTATATAATATGTTTATAATACTAGAAAAATAAATGTTGTGAGGGTCAATTATGGTCAAGTGGTCAAAATGTGTTTTCCGAGGTCTCCGGTTTGACTCCCAGGTAGTTTGATGCAAGCCGGTCATAATTACCAAACCCATCCAATAATTTGGTAGCTATGTTTTTTGTACCTATCAAGGACTATCCCAACACCCCTAATATGTGAATGCAAACCTGAGCATTTTAGTCTACGAAATAATAGGATGTAAAACCATAATTTATTATTTATATAAGTAAATATTACATTGTACCAATTTGAAAAAATCTATTATTGTGATGGCTGCACCAAAATGTCCTAGTTGTAAAATAATATATCTATAAAAAAAATTTTTTATAGGCTGAAGAATTAATTAAACAAGAAATGATCACAATGCTTCATTATGATGCTGTTCGCAACCCTCTCCCTCCTGAAGTTGCTACACTTACTCAAAGTGGCCCAAAAAAACAGCCAATATTAACTGAAGCTCAACATTTGGGATATTTACAGGCACATCCATACCAACAATTTACTGAAGAAGAAATAGAAAATGTAATTTTAAAAAATAATAATTTTTTAAGGAAAGGAGTGTTTAATTATCTAAAAATTAAAGATTTTCAATATAGTCTTATTCACAATAAGAACTGCACTGAGTGGCTACCACTTTTCATTGCTAACATTCAAATGACATCCACTGTTTTTTCTACCGTATAAGTCATGCACATGTATAATAGGGTAGTCCTTATTTTTCAACATTTTATTCTTCACTCCTTTTTTTTATTCATTATTATAAGAAAGTTATTTGGTCAAGATTACACACCTCTTCACAACTCGTAAAAAAGTTAAAAAAAATTACAAAGGATATAGTTTTATTAAATAACCATTATACTTAACATAACAATGTATAGAACCTAAATATTAAATAATTAAATATTTAAATTATCCAAAAAAAATATTTTTATAACATTTTTTTTGAAGTACCTATATTCATTTCTGATAAATATAATAATAATTCTATGATATTTTCATCATAGAATATTACCTTCTTAGTTCCTTCTTATAGTCAAGATAAAAAAAGTTTATATTTTTGGATGTCCTAAAAGAAAATATTAATTGTAAAATATAAATGTGTAGTCTATTATTTTTAAGTCCAAGGTCTATTTTATTTCTTATACTAAAATTGTTTTTAAATTTTTGTAAAATTGTCATTAAATTACTGTTAATTTCACATCCCTTTTTCCTCTTAGAGGTATCATTACAATATCAAATATAAGTCAATTTAAAATTTTGTCAGGCTGGAATAAGACCGTTTGATAACATCCTTTCATTCTATTTTCAAGAATTCCAGAATTTTGTTCAAAAGTTTATTTATGTTTTCAAATTTCTTCCTGAAATTTCAGTCTGAACACACTTCTTTACTTTTGATTCACTCCTTCATTAATATATTTAAAAATTCTATAATTTTCCCAGTCATTTTATTCAGATATATTGTTATTAATTTATATTCTATACATTTTTTCAAACATGAAACCAGAAATTTAGTGCATTACAAAGTTTTGTTCCAGCAAAACATTTGTGAACTAACTAAATTGTGTTCTATCAGCTGATAAATTTAGTTAATTTACTGTTATACATGCGTTCCAGCAAATTTGAACCATAATTCTAGAACCATTAAAATTAGTTCTCATAGGCGTTGGTTACAATTCTTGCTCATCGTAAATGACGGAAACACAAACTGTACACCATTTATATGGTTTTTAGAAAAAGTTTAAAACCTTTAACTGTTACATATTTAGCTCATAACTAGTTCTAGATTTTATGTACATACTAATCATAAAACCAGTAGTTCAGAAATGCTGGAACATTTTTTTTTTAAAGCATCAATCATTATTTTTAATATTGGTATAAAAATGTGTAAGAAGTTTTGTTTAAAAAACATAAAAATAAAAATATTTGTTCTTCTATAAATGTAGACCTCTTTAAAATATAAGTAATATACCACATAATGCAACTATACTTATAAAACAAATGCACCATGAGCTAGTCATTGTGTAGGCATAAAATATTTTAAGTTATTTGTAGAAGTCTGTGGTGCTGTCAATACTAGAATGATGTGCCATTCTTGTCGGTGGTAGTGTGCATGACCAGTTTGGGTGACGAGTTATACCTGTACGCATAAGTTTGATTCTATGGTTCTTATTGTGAATAAGCTATAATTTGGCCATTTAAAGTAAAATACATAATCAAAATGTTCTCTTTGGGTGTAAAAAGTAAAATAATAGGTAAACAAAAATTCAATTAATTTAAATAAACTTTTTTAAGATATATTTTAATCGTTATGGAAGTTTGTAAAAATTATTATAACAGTTATTGTTAACATAGCTAAAACTTGAATAATAAAAAAAAAAAAAAAAACATTTTTCTTAACTTGTTTTATAAAATATTATTTTAGGCAAAACAAGTTTTGAAGAAAGAAATGGAAATTGTTAAACTAGGCATGAATCATGGTGATCTGTCATTAGATTCATTTACTCAAGTGTGGGGTGAGTGTTTGGGTCAAGTATTATTTTTACCCAATCAAAATCGTTACACGAGGGCAAATTTAGCCAGTAAAAAAGATAGAATTGAATCGTTAGAGAAGAAATTGGAACAAAATAGAGGTCATATGACCAAAGAAGCTAAGAAAGCTGGAAAAATGGAAAAAAAAATTAAAATTATCCTTGGGGGATATCAAGTATGTGATATTAATAATTATTGTTTAAAATATATTCAATTTGACTTATATTTTTTTTATTATTTAGTCTCGTTCTCAAGGTCTTGTTAAGCAATTCCAAACTCTTATTGATGAGATTGAACAAGGGCATTTAGAATTATCGACTTTTCAATTTCTGCAACGTCAAGAAGAAGCTGCTATACCTAAACGATTACAGGTAAAAACATTAAGTCATATTTAATTTAATATTAGCTATATGTATTTTTTTGTCAATTTTAGTCATTGACTGATGATGTAAACCGTCAAAAGGAACGAGAGAAAGTACTGCAACAAAAATATTCAGACCTTGAAACGACATTAAAAGGATTACAAATAGTAAATGATTAGTTAGGCAAACAGTTAAGATTTTAATAAGTTATGTTTATAATTATTTTTTAATTTATATACTAGAATTGAATTAAATTGTCTGCAATCATTAACTTTATAGCATCATGTAAAATTTCAAAATTTTTTAACTCTATATTATGTGTACATTAAAATAAAAATCTTATCTATAATAACTAATAAGTTTAAAAGACTAGGATTTGTTCACACTGTATGATTTTATTTGCCTCATGTTTTTGTCTATAAAATACAAATTGATTTATTTGAATAAACTTGTGATCTTCTTGACTTATATTGACTTTCATAAGACGAATCATTTATATTTTTATTACTCTGGCATATATATTTTTCGTATATGAAAATTAACAACATACTCAAAGTTATCTCTCTGTACGCTTATTGCAAAAGGATCTGTAGGATGAAATGTAAATGCTACAAGACGTCTGCGATCTAATGATGGTCCTTTTGCTTCACTTGTATACAAACAAAAACTTAATAAACCCGATTGCCTCGAATAAAATCTATTAAACAAATAAATTATAAATATTAAATACATATTTTAAGCTAAAATTGTCTAAATAATATGTATATATAAAAAAAATTATTAAAAATCTAATCTTTTTACCTTATTGGATATTCACCAACTACTTTTGGTCTTTCCATTGGTGACACCCATTTTTCATCATAACTATAAAGAGATGAATCCAAATATGGAGTGCTAGTGAACGATTGAGCTGCAACTGGTAATTGGCCCAATATTCGTTTGTTTGCTTCCGTGGAACCACCAAATTTAGCACTTATAATTGTATTTTTAGACTTTTGATGTGATTCCCTAAAATTAAATTTATATATGTACATCCATAGCACGTTAAAAAAGAGCCTTGTCAAATCAACGGCAAGCGGTTTCCACTCCACTACTTTGCCGTAGTCTAACCCCACACTACTTTGGCATACAGAGAGCCAATATTTATTGACTACTATCAAACACATACACAGTATATTGTGTTGATTTGGGTAATGTTGTATAATGCCGGATAGATGAGTTTTTGTCCGCTGCCGGGGCTCTTTCTTAACGTGTACGGAGTATAAAATATGTTATTCCTTAGTGTGTTTATTATATTATATATAACCATCAATTTTTGTGTTTATGAATATGTATTTTAAACTATTTGAAGTATCTATTTAATATTTTCTATATTATATATTTATAAATTTTAATTTTTCTTTAGTAAAAAATTGGAAATTTTCATTCTAACTTGATATTTTCTGGTAGAACTCTAGATTATTTGTCAGTATAAGTGTTTGATCATTGAGTGTCTCGTCAGCAGTTGCTTCAATGTGGCCATACTCCCTTCGTAATATTATCATTCTAAATATGTATGTAATATAAATTAACTTTTTTTTTTTTTTGTTATTGTAGTAGTCATGTGCCAGTACTGTAGCTAAAGGATATTAGGCCCTGGTGCAAATTTTAATTTTAGGTTCATTTACCATATAACATTAGATTAAGACGATGTTAAGACCATATACAGTTACTGATTTCGAAAATTTTATTTTATTATTATGCCAGCAACTGCATTATATAACAATAAATTGGGAGTTATAGTACCTACACATCATATAATATTTTGTGAAATAAATTAGTTTTACAACAAAAGTTTTTTTTTTATGTTTGTGTATAAAATCTCTACCAGAGAGAATACTCCGATGTTTACAAGCTTACTCTTTACTAATTTCATCCAGTTGGTACTTTAGAGAGGTCATTTTTCGATTTTTTAATTTTTTCGATAAACGCGTAAAAAAAACTATCAAAAAATTAACATGAAAATCAGAAAACCCGATTGTGGTAAAATTCTTTATAACTCTGAAAATATTGATGTTAGAGGTAATATATTTTACATGAAATATTAATAAAACAATTTTTTGGAAAATTTTAACCTAATTTTAGAATATTATTTATAACAATATACAAATTTGAGACATTTAATTCATAATGGACTTAATTTTAGTTTTTAAGACCTGAAAAATTAACACAATGTTACAAATATGCCATTCTAACTACATAAAAATATTTTAAAAATCGGCAAGTATAATATTTTTTAATAGCTATTTTTATTTTTTTTTTTGAATACATATTTAATTTTTTTGACATTTTGGTAAGAAATATGTTTGAATTTTGAGGAAATAATGATCTATAAACGAGACATTTTCACCAAATACGTATATTAGCATATTATGAAACAAAAAATATTGGAAATTTTTTTCCCAAGTTTAAGCTATTTATTTTACTTTTATTTTTTTTTTTTGTTAAAGCAATTTTCAGTTTTATGTCATTTAATTCATAATAGTCTTAATTTTAGGTTTTAAGACCTGAAAATTAATACAGTATTAAAATCACATCATTCCAGCTACACACGAAAAAATTTAAAAATCGGTCGGTACAATAATTATTTTTAATAGCTACCTATTTAATTTTATTCGATATATATTATTTTGGTATGAATTGGTATGCATTTTGGGGAAATAATAGAGCTATAAACTTGAAATGTTCACCAAAAACGTATGTACCTACATTATGAAGGCAAAAAATAATTTTGAAAATTTTTAACAGTTTTTGCGCTACTAAAACAATTTTCAATTTTGAGTCATTTAATTCATAATAAGTATAACTTTTCTACTTTACAGAAAAATTCGATTTTTGAAATTTTTTTTTTTCAAATATGTATTTTTTGATCAAAATAATAATGAAGTTAGAATTTGGTGGTCGGACTTAGTTTTAAAGTTATATCAAATTGAAATTTAAAGATTTTATCAATTTATTCGTTTAAGTCGTTTAAGAGGTATATTATTTTATGTTTTACAATAGTGGTATAGTGAAAGCTGACTGTTAATTGTCATGAGCGTCCCTTCAGTTCAAATTCCTTTGCTTCCATATAATTTTTTACATTTTTTCAAATTTATTTGTTCATTATATTATATAATATTATAATATATATATATATATTATTAGTATAATCTGCAGTAATTATCAAGTTTATTTACCATGTACCCTACCAACGAGCGAAGTAGTTCCACCCCTACTGACAGACTTTTTGTTAAATTTTAAATTTATTCAGTTAAAAATACCAAAATTACTTCAAATTAAATATAATAAACACGAAAATTGACTGAGTTAATAGATTTAAACAATCACTTTTAAGCACTTTAAATGTATGAATATTTATAACATGTAAATTATTGTTATTATTGTTTACCTAGAATAAATATTATTCGTTGGCGAACAAGGCATAAATCCTTCTGGGTTAATATAGGAATTACGAAAATTATCACAAAAATCTTCATATATTTTTAATAATTCATCTGATGTGTTTTCAAAAATATCTATAACCTATAAGCATAATTAAATAAAAATGTAATCATTGTTTAAAGTTTTTATACCAAATATTCAAAATGTACATGTAAATATAAATTATAAGCTATTAGGTATGTTATTTTAATTCTATAATTATTTGTAATGTCAACAACACTTATGCATGCAACACTTTAGATCCGGGGTCGGCAACTTGCAGCTCGCGAACCACATGCGGCTCTTTCGATTTAAAGTTGCAGCTCTCCAGTTCCATGGGCAAAAAGTTAATTATTTTATTATCAAAAATTTAAGGCTTAAATAAATATTTTATTATTATATTGCCATAAGATATTTTGTATTTTTCAAAATTATAGGTGGTGCATGTGCTCCTGTGCACAATAGATAGATTGATGACTAATTTTTAAGAAAGAAAAAATATAACTTTTTATGTATCTAGTTAACTTTAACAACTGATTTCATGGATTAAAAATTCTTTTGATAGAAATAGGGTTAATTTTAAACCATATATATATATATATATAAATTAATTGCTGTTCGTTAGTGTTCTAGGCGGATGGCGCTGCAATCTGGTTCTATGAAATTTTATTTTTATTTTTTAAGATTTTTCGCATATCATAACATATAATTCAAAAATGTCACCTCCACCCCAATATATTTTTAAAATAATTTCATTTTATATATATATTAAATATATGTATAAAATAACTTCCGTATGTTTGTATGTATGCAAAACTCAAAAAGTATAGTCGATGGATTGACTTGAAATATTTACACAACGTTGTATTTCCACATATATGAATATTATGAGTGTTTTTATATACTTTTCATCCCGAAATTCCCAAGGGTACTGGAAAATCCAAGCACTTCTTGAGGTTTAAATAAAAACAATTATATCTGACAAATGACTAGGTATATTTATTATAACTATTTTCACTAATTTTTTTTTAAATATGTCACATACTTATAGTTTGTGCACAATAAACATACAATTTGATAATAGGCTATCTCTTTGCAACTTTAAAATTACGCACGTGTCTTGCCACATTATAGCGGCCGGATGGTATCATTGATACATTTGAGAATAGAATGCTTCAGAGTTGGTAAACCATATGATCTTTATGTTTATGCAGAAAATAGACAAACACAAAAATATAGTCCATTCACTAGCTTTACAATAAAAAACGATTTCCAGTGAAAAACATTTTTTCTTTCCTTCCTTTTATTCCACATCAACGCAAAGTAGGGTACCTTATTAAATTGAATGATGTATTTTCTTGGTGAATCTACTCGTATATTCACTAGAATACTATTATTTATATATTATATATTTATTTACTTTACATTTTTTTTTTGTTTAATAAATATTAGTATGTTCAACAAAAAAACAACGTCAGCTAGTTATTACTTATTTATATAAGAAAAATATTATTATTTCAAAATTACAACTTTGGAGTTGTGATATTTATGAATGTACAGTTTTTGTCTAACTTAATTTCCATATCATGTAGGTAGTTCATTATTAAACTTCTTGTATAATTTTGTCTTGTCGTCAAAAATTCTTGAAAATATTCTCCATATTTTATTTACGGTTTTTAAATATTTTTGTTTTGCTTTTCATTTGTATATAAGTGTTGACACTTGACCTTATTTTTATTACTGTACACAACCTTAATTTAGACTTAAAAACTCAAGAGAATGCAAAATGATTAGTTTTCTTTGAAAGGATATTTTCAAGTTTAGACGCCTTATATCTCTGCTGTGCTCGCTGCTCATCTGTCTATCCATTGCTACTAGTACATAGTTGTTGATTTATTATTAGGGAGATGGATATTATTAGTTTTATTATTTATTAATAGTTATGCTCGAAGAGTATGATTTTCCTAACGTTTGTCAATAATATTCGTTTCTGTGGTTATCAATGTCAATATTTACAATTTGTATTCATTTTGTTGGTTAGGTTTCTATACAATTTATGTAAATATAAATATATATTAATATTAATTATTTATATTAATAGGTACCTATATTAGGTCTAACAAATTATTTTAAGATTGTTTATGGAATTATAGTTTATTCATTTAGAAATTGGGAATTTAGAATGCGTAGTTTTCTTAATTTATTCAAAAATAAAAATCTAAAGCATTCTCATTATAAGGATTGAAGATGATAATCTTAAATTCTGAGTGAAATCTTGAATAATGAACTTTCCCGGGTTTTCCAGGAAAATGGGAAATTTTGAAACAAAGATCAAAGAATGGAAATTAATTTTAAAATAATTGTTCAATACTGGAAACTGTTCTACATAGGTATAATACCATTTAAAAAAAAAAAAAATATTTCAAAAATTATTTCATTATGATGCAAGCTGCTCTTTGCAACATCGATGATTTTGGGCTGTATGTGTTGTTGCCTCGTCGTTAAAACCCGGTGTTTTCAATAACATTTTGTGGAAAAATGTTCAGTTTGACAACTTTTGTTGAGCTAAAAATGAAGAATAAGATGAAATTGCCAATATTCCTCTTGATATGAAATGACAAGTTATACAAAACTTTAAAAGCAATCTCACAGAAAAGTTGTAGGAAACGGCTTATACCTTGATTTTTAAAACATTTGTTTCTTAAATGGTATTTTATATAGAACCGTTTCCACCATTAAGCATTTATTTTAAAATTATTTTTCATTTTTTAATCCTTGTTTTAAAATTTTCATTTTTCTGAAAAATCCTGTATTTAAATCTTTGAGAAACTTACCACATTAGTAGCCATATTATATACCATAAAGAACGATGGTTGTGTATTTGGTTCCTGAATTTTAATTGTAGCCACTTCTTCAGTTGTATATCTAATAAGTATGTGATTTTCATCTAATAACTGCATTTTCCACATGCGTAATGACAAAAACTGCAAATATGATAAATAGGCATTATAATTTATAAAAGATTTAACCATTTTTGTTGATTTTATTTTGAAATATCAACTTACTTGGTTGAAATATTGATAAAATTTTCTAAGAGGATATTGTGATCCAGTTCTCTTAGCTTCAAATTCTGCTCTTTTATACAGAAATACCATAAACTTATTTTTTAATCCATTAATGCTGGTTTCCCTAAAAGGTCTATACATTGTACGATTCATAATTGTATACACTGATGTAATCAATAAATGATCATCTTCATAGCAAAATCGTCCAATTTTTCTTAATAAACAAAAACGATTTCGTATAATCTTGTAAATATGAATTATTTGATGTTGAACAGATAAAACAGCAAGTGTATTGTTTAGCAAGTAAATGCCTTGATTATGAGATAAAAATATTTTGTCAGCTTTAAAGTTTAAACAGTGGCTCACAGCACCAATATTTAAATTTACTAAATGTATGGTATAATTTTCTAAGGGAAATATTGGATTAGGACTCACAGCTTCATTATTAGAGTAAATTTCATAGAATTGAGGTCTTATATCATCAGGAATAATTGCAGCAGATCCTACTACAGCATAATAACCATTATCTGTGAATAAGCTGCATTCTCTATTCAATTGTTCTCCTTCAGGTGCAACTCTTATCCGATATCTCAGTTGAAATAATCTTTCAAATATTCGCTTACGGACAACATCACCTTCATTATTTTGGCCAATACAATTTCCTTCATAATTCTTCAGCAAGTTAGCTGCCATTGAACATCCTAAGTAATTGTATACTTCAATGGAAGTTTGATCATGAGAAAAAGCTATGAAGTGACGGCCATCAGGAGTGAATTTCCGTAGATAACAAGGAGGTTTTTCAACATTTATAATAGTACAATTAGGATATATGGTTTGGTAAGTAGCTCGAACACAATTCATTCGTGTCTTAATTCCATTTATCTCACGATCATACAAAGAACGAAGTATAGTACAATTACTTTTTTTGTTTTGTCTAATAGCATTAGGCTCTGATAGTATTTTTGACATTTTTACTATGAAACGACAATTCCATCAACCACCATTAAAATAGTTTAAAATAATAAAAATAAAATATTTTGTTTAATTATAAATTTAAGTAGGTACACATGGAAAACAAATTAACAATTAGTATGATCATAGTGAAATAAATTTTACTATGGGTATAATAATATAAATATTGATATGATAAATTCTTATAAAAATAATACATTTGAATATATTATAAACTTGGCAAATAAACAAATTTTATAATGATCATAATTTCTTACAAATTAAAATAAATATAAGTAATATATGTGAATACTCAATGTACATCGTACATTGATTAACTCCACCTTGGTTATACTTTTCAAATTTTAGAATAATATTTATTAGAATTTTTACACATACTTTTATTTACTAATATTTTGTTTATTAAGATAACACCACAGATTATATGATCTGTGATACAGATAACAGGTTAGGTGTGAGATATGCTAACCATAGAAAATAAAAGAATGGATAGGTCGACATGCCCACGGTCTTGTATACAAGGCATCTCTGCTATCACGGTTTAAAATAACCGTGTTAAAAAGCGTAAAATAGCGTATTTTCTAGTCTATAATCACGATTTAAGTTATTTAAATAAACATAAATCGTGGTTTTAAAAGAACTGATTTTTTTTCTTGCCATAAAACACGATATTGGTACAATATTTTATTTTTAGTTAGTGGTAATTCTGTCAATTATCCACGGTTATGATATTATGTATACGAAGTTAAAAAATTCCAAGGGAAAAAGTATGATGGCAAAAAAGTCCGCTGTAAAATGTCTAATTTCTAAATATAAGAACAGTGGCGTGTCGAAAAATATATTTTATTGAAGCACTCTCTAGTCTTCCCATTTATCGCCACCTTATTACCCCCCTGAAAATAGATACAATTGACATAATAAATATTATTTGTTCATAAAAATGCATATTATATAATATATATATAATAATAATAATATATATATATATATATATATAAAGTAACGAGGTAGTTAATATTCCTGGATATTTATTTTTTGTTTTCATACTACATACATAATCCATCTTTGGTTTTTACTATACTCTATTTCACGAGTGATCGTCCGGAATCGCGCATGTGATAAGAATACAGTGTGACCGTAGCGAGATCGAATTTATCCCTTCATGTCGCGGTTATTTGGCGTGCTACTACAAAATGTTACAGTTGCATTATTACATTATAGGATTTACCGCTATTTTATTATTATTGTCAATATAGGTGCCACACCTGTTTTCATATAGCGTACGGTAACCAGTGTAGTTAAGTGGGGGATGCGCAGCGATGGACGAGTTTTGTACGGACGATCACTCGTGAAATAGAGTATAGATTATGTTGAATGGTATAGGATATTGAATGGTACCTACGAGTTACGACTATTTTCGTTCCTTTTTTATTTGCTGTGAAAATTTCAGCCATTTTTTGTCGTGTGAACGCGTGTAGAGAACATAACGAACTAAACGAGCTACAACGACGATAATTGACACGTACTATAATATACTATATTCATTCTATATTTATTTAGTTATATTACGGGTATAAAATATATACGAGCAACAATATACTCAGATAGTTGGGATATTGATAAAAGCGATGGCAATGTGTATTAAAGCATCAATTCATTCTGCACTGTTGTCCACAGATGTCTGGAGGGCCACCGATATACTTACGTTATATAGGAGTTAGGTTAGATCAGAGGCACCGTGGGTCGTTCTCGATATTTATTTTGTCCATTTTAGTCACTTCACTTATTCACCTTGAAATTCTCATCTCTGCTACACTAATTTTTTATTATATCTTCCTATCATTGCCCAACATTCTGTTCCATACATCATTGCAGGTCTCTCCACTGTCTTATAAAGTTCACATTTTAACATAATAAGGACGTTTTCGTCACACAAAACACCTGACGTTTCTCTCCACTTCATCTATCCACACTTAATCCTGTGTTTCATATACTCTCCGAAGCCCTTATCTTTCAGTACAATGGATCCTAAATACTTAAACCTCTCAACTACTCTCCTACTACATCTTCACTCAACTTTATTTCTTGTCTTTCCCTATTCCCTCTGTATTCCCTTTCACCAAATTCATACTTAATATATTCTGTTTTACATTTAATAATACACAGTCCTATATTATTTGCAAACAGCATGTACCATGGTACCTAACTCTGTGTATCCTTTGTTATTTCATTCATTACCAGGGAAAATAAGTAAGGTCTCAAAACTTAACCCTGGTACACTTCCACTCTGACCTTAAAATCCTTTCTTTTCTTGCAAGTTTCTGCATACAGACTCCTCACTCTCAACTTAACCTCACTCTTATACTCGCCCCTTCATACGTCTTTACATATCAAGTAGGTAGTTAATATTAAATCTAGGTCATAAGATGTAGGTAGTTATATATTTTTAGTAGAAAAAATATTAAGTAGGTATATAGGTGGGTTAATTTTGTACCACTGTTAATAAAAAATAAATAATGCGAAGGATTAATAGGTATTAGTAGGTATATTATAGTTTATATAATTGTATTAAATTCTATGAACATCAACATCCTAATATATTATAAAATAATATATTAATTTGTACCCGTTATGATTAATTTCATGAATTAGACATTTTTAGACAATGTTGTTTTGTATACTCCCAAATAAATAATGAACCAGCAACATGTACATTTAATGATCTGACGATACCCAACTGCTCTATTTCAACACATATGTCCATGATAGATAACAAATCATGAGGAATACCAGATGTTTCATTACTAAAATACAAAAATAAAATAAAATTAAGGTTAATCTAAAATTTAAATTTATATCTAATAGTTTATACAATATATCTTAAATTATACATCAGTATAAGTATGCATAGAATTTTGTGGCTGATTCGACAAAAATTCAACCGGCCTTATGTAGCAAAGAAAGAGGCTATAATTTTATATACACTATTCAGTTTAAAAGTAAGCCGTTTCATGCACGAGACTGAGCCATGGATCAATACCAGCTCTCCTAGTTAATGGCTATTTGCTTAGTCATGGGCTTTTGACAGGGTTGGGCAAGATGCTATAAAAAAAGTATATTGATACACTTTGGGTATCTTGATATAAGATACATTTTGTTTGTAGAAAATATACAAGATATTTCCAAAAACATTATTATTTTATAGTAAAAATTGTTGTTACTTATTACAATTTTATATAAAAAAGTATGCATATTATGCTAAATATTTCTCAAAATGATTCTTAATAATAATATACAAATAAAAATATACATATATATGTAAATATGTGTGTGTATATAGCTACATAGGTATCAAAATATTTGATAGGAGAGTGAAATAATTTAAATAAATATTATCCGATTACAATTTTGTTCAAAACATTAACCATTACATAAAAATAATTTAAATTTGAAATATTATAAAATAATAATAATAGGTAATATATTTTTAATTATAATATTTTATAGTATTTCAGTCACAAGTGTTCAAGTTTATATTGTATATTTTTATAATTTTGTGGCGTAAAGGTATAATGAAATTCAAGTACGAAAATCTAGAGTTGGCGTCAAAATTAACAATTAAAAACAAATATCAAAATAATTGTCTTATTTTTACAATAGGATAGGGAGAAAAACAATTTAAAAAATAATTACCAACTACATAATTAGATTTTTTATCGTTTGTTGTAACTTATATCTTTTTGCGTAAAATGATACATAATATTGGTAAAAATGTATCTAGATACAAGATACAAGATACTTTCAAAATATGTCACATGATATAAGATGCGATTGTATTTTTGATACATATCAAAGATACATGTATCTGTGATATTACCCAATCTTGGCTATCGATATCAATGACAGTCAGCACTCATTACTATACTGTGTAGTTGAGACTACCACAGTCATGGAAACAGCTAAACGGGTCCATGCACAAACTACGACCAGTTTTCATTTAACATCTACTTTTCAATCAATCAATAAAACAAGAAATATTTTAAAACATTTGAAAAATAGGATACATTACACTTTTATGTAAAAGTGGATCTACAAATTTAATTAAGATCTAAAACAAATCATAAATATACCAATAGGGTTTCATGTCCGACAGAGCAAAAGTCACCAATTTTTTCCAATTCTCCAATTACATTAATAAGGCATTTATTGAAAACAAATGAATATATATATCCAAAAACTTAAATTTATAGGTCTAAATAAAAATATACTCAATTGATTCAGAGTAAATTTGGTAAAAATCAATGGTACTCTTTCTAAACCTATTTATGCAACTTCAGGATGTCCTCAAGGTAGATTTTTATCAGCTGATCTTTCACTCTATATTTAAATTACTTTGTACCTAAGAATTGCAATATGGAATTAATTATACGCCACAATATAAAACTAATAATGTACATAAATAATCTCGACAATTGCTGTAATCTACAACACAACATTAACCGTTTTACCGATTGGTGCAAAATTAATCCAACAAAATGCAAGAAGATTATATTCAAAAGAAAATACAATGTGAACGGTCCAATTATGAATACTTGTTCTATTTGTGAAATTCGTGCACTATAAGCAATTTGATACAGACAAAAATATTAAAAATACTACATTAATATCCTTAAAAACAGAAGAACCATATACAACCTTATATTTTTCTATAAGCTTTTCAGCGGATTGATTGACGCTTCTAACATTATTGGAGAGTTTAAGTTTGTTTACCCATGAGAACCATAAGACTTCAACATCTCTTACCCGTTCCTCTTTTAAAATCTAATAAAATACAAGGATCTATAGCAAATCGAGTTTCTAAAGTAAACAAAATACCAAAAGAGAAGCAAATGTTTTCCATCTTACATTATTTTAGTTTAAGAAATATATCCAGTATTTATTATCACCATAACTAGATATTACCATTGCGCTAAATATCTATATCTTTTTATAATTATATTTATTACTTTTATTATTATTATTATTATATTCTAATCTTTTTTTCCCTCTTTTTGTTTTATTCTCTTGCGTTTAATTTTTAAAAATGTCTATGTTTTATTATGTGTTATATTCCATTATGTTTAAAAAAGGATTACCCGTTGATATGTAAAGTAAAAATAAAAATAATATCAATAAATTAAATCATTTTAAAGCCTACATTTAAATATAATATCTTTTTTAAACATAATGGAATATAACACATAATAAAACATAGACATTTCTAAAAATAAAACTAACAAGAGAATAAAACAAAAAGTAATAAATATAATTATAAAAAGATATGGATATTTCAGTAGCGCAATGGTAATATGTAGTTACGATGATAATAAATGCTGTATATAATTCCTAATACATTGCATTAATATGTTGGTCCCATATCCATTTCTGATTTTTGCACAACTTATGCCTATTCTATGTATCAATCATCCGAAATGCCAATTAACAAATAATTGATAGAAATTGAAATATTTATTAAAATCGATAATCATCTGTATTTGCCGAAAATGGTCCATAGGTCAACAATTAACAATATCTAGTAAAATATTAAATACTCAGTAATGACGAATGTATATGGTAAACTAACGTAATAGTAAATTCATTTTTCAATAACACAATCAACTCTATATATAATTCTTCAAACTACCAATATCAAACTAATGTAATAGCAGCTTAAGACTAACATTTGTATAAAATTATAAATATATTTACCCTAAAAGCAAAACACATTTAAATGGAAATTTGTAATCGTGCAATTTAACACTATCTACTGTTTGTTCTGCAGCCACAATTTGATATCCTTCATTTTTCTTCTTTTGTAAGTATGATTTTAGATTTTTAATCCGCACCTAAAGTAGTGCATATTATATAATATTATATACCATTGTAATATAAAACCAATATGTAAAAAAAATTAACCTCAATAATGTATTGATGTTTTTCAGCAGTCATACTCAGTGCTGTAAATTCTCTTTTTTCTATGCATGACATATTATCAACAACTAAAGTTGAGGCACTAAATACTTGACATGTTCTTGCTAAGCCACCTAAATTAGTTACTTTATCTATCAAAGATGCTACAATTATTAATGATGAATTAGTTGTGTGGTCATCTAGAGGTTGAGATGGAATATACTTTCTTTGAGCATTTTGAGCATTATCGATTACAATTGTTTCATTTGACAATGCTAAAAATAAATTAATAATTACATATTATATACTTGTTATTATAACTAGTTGTTACAAATAGGTAGGTAGTTATAGATAATTTGAGTTTTTTTTTTTTAACTCAAACCATAGAACAAATAAATTAAAAACTAAAAATTGATATAAAGTTAGGGTAAATAGACTGAATTCTGACAAAATCTACCAAAATTTGTAATAGTTAAAAATAACTGGGTAAAATATAATAATTATTGACTGTATTGACAGTGATAAAATAATATGTGTTATTGTTATAAGTGTTTTTTTTTTTATAATTTATCAAATATTATGGCAGTATAGCTACAGCATGATATTTTTTTTATCGTCACAAAACCCCTTTTATACCACCTACAAGTTCTTTCAACATATAGATAATAATAGGTACCTAATCATAGACATACACACAAGGTGTGTCATGGCATTTTAAGTAAAATTAATTAATTCTGAGGTTTCATTTCATATTAAGATTAAATTTATTATTTATTTAGTATTTTTCTTCTTTGTAATGTTGGTCAGCAGTGTCATAATCCTTTTTTTAGCTAAAAATGAATCAGTTTGAGAACCTCGTCATTTGAATCCTTGAAAAAAATCGCTCCTCTCGAATTTTACGCTTGGTTATTCTACACTGTATTAAGTGTTTTTCCTGGAGACAATTTAGAGTCTTTCAAAGTCCATATTTCAGATTACTTCCCAAGAGTAGATTCTCAATTGTTCTTGTTCATGTTGGTTGTTCAGTTTTACATCTGTCTTTCCATCTTTGAAAGTGTTCGTGGAGTTCCGATTATAAAATACCTGTGGTACTGTGTAAGTAATCATGCCTCAATTTTAATATGCTGTTACTTGGTGTGTATCCATATAAGGAGTATTTTTCGTTGGAGTTGCATTTCTTTTTTTCTTCTTCTGCTATCGCCTGTCGTCTTATGACTGGTGGGGTTATACCACTGAATATGTATAGTTTGTTGGTAGTTGTTGGTTTTAAACAGCCTGTGATTATTCTGCAAATTTCATTAATTATTATGTCTATTTTCTTCACATAGTCTGTGGAGAACCATCCTGGACAGGCATATTCTACAGCCGAATAGCCGAGTGCTAGGACCGTTGTTCTGAGAGTTGTAGGGTCTGTACTCTATTGTAAATGTACCAATTTCTTCAGCAGGTTGTTTCTGGTGTTTAATTTAGCTTTTGTATTTTTTCAGTGCTTTCGATAGGTGAGTGATCTATCTAGTTACTTCTTTGATAAACAATATTTTACAAAAAGGATTTGTCATTTTCTAGAAAATATTATTATTTTTAAAATTGGTAATAGATGTTTTAACTCTAATTTTAGCGTAATACCACATTTATTGTTTTCCATAGTATAATTTTGTTAAATTGCCTATTAGATAGACAAAGACAGCAAATGCGGTTGGGACATCCTCTTAATCATATCGTATAATAGAACAATAAGCTGATTATTTCTCATAAAATTCATACAAACCTGATGCAGTGTTTCTTTCAATAAATGATGATACTGAACAGAGTGATAAATCATATTTATTATTATTAATCATAGTCCCTGGTAAATCATTTAGCCATTTCATCGAGAAACGTTCTTCATATACAACATTTAATAATCTAGGCACCTCTATACACACATTCTATAGGTACATACATTTTTTTTCATTTAAAATAATCAAATAATATTTAAAAAAATGTTTAATTACTTTTAAAGATAAAGAATTGATTACATCTAATTTTTGATAGAAAAAATCATTAAATGGATTCTCATATTTTTTATTCTGTTCGTTCTTAGCTATTATCATTTCCATAGTTTCACATAACAATAACCATTCTGATTTAGAGTCACCTGAAAATAATCTACACATTGCTACCTAATAAAAAAAAGGAACAATTAGTTTAACATAAGTAAATATCTATTAACTACATGTTTTATTTTGATACATTTCAAGTAAATTTATAAATGAAAGCTTTATTAGGTTATAAAATAATGATGTGATTGTTATTTACCTGTGCATAAAATCGTACTTTATAACCATTTGAATAACATAGAGGTAAAATATGCTTTTTAGCTTCAATTTGAAATGCATTGTTATATTTTATTTTGTGTAGATGATATACTATGGAAATAAAGCAACACAAATAATTATGATTTTCTTGGGCCTAGGAAAAATATTAAAGTTTATTATATTGATGATTTAAAAATCTTGTAAATAATTACATTTTTAAAGTCATCCCAAAGATCAGAAAAACTGAGACATTTATCATATATTAAAACTAATAACCATATTAATTGATATGCAACACTATGTATGTGAGAAACTTCTTTTAAACTTGACAATAACCACTTATATATATTTTCATCAAATATTAATGACTGAAAAATAAATTATAATTAAAATATATATATTTGAATAGGTAATATAATATGAACCTTATGTTGTTTGTTACAAGCAATAATAAGCAAAACTTGTACTACTCTTTGTTTTATGCGATATGCTTTAGAATTATGAAAAAATTTCCTATCCCGTAATGAAGACTCAGATCTTATGATTATATTTATTACATTTTTCCATAATATATTAGAATTTAGTTTATGTAAACATTTAATTGTTTTGAACCGTAAATATCTATCATCAGGCAAACACTCGATTCTGCAAAATATATTTATTATTTACCTAATTATTTATAAAACATTGTGTTAAATTAAATTATACAATATTATATTGTATTGACTTCTTTAAAAAACTTACGAAATATCATTGATCAAAGGAAAATCATTCAATGTTCGTATGTATTCAATTGTATCCCATTCAATTCTGAAAAATATCACAGTATAGAATGGACATTTTTTTGGACAATTATTTATTAAAAACATATGTACTTAATTGCACCATATCGATCAATACTGAATAATAAACATTTGGCAAAAAATTCAGATATTAGATGCAATTCTAAAATGTTAATAATGTTTGACTGGTCCTCTTCAAAAAACTTTAAAAGAAGTAATGAAAAACAAACACAAAATTTTTCACGGTATTTTTCGGTTAGAAGATTTTTGATGATCTGTAAATTAAAATATTTTTAAATATCACCAATACTTTTGCTGTTGTTAAGATTTTATTCAAAAATATTTACTTGATTTTTTACAAAATTCATATATTTTTCATTTGATAACAAATCATAATGAAATGTCATTTCAATAAAACTTTTGGTAGTATTTGGAAAACAAGATACTCTGCAACTAACTAAAAACTCCCAACAGTTCTTAATAAATTCAATTATTTTCTCCAAGTACATTTGAATTGGAAATTTACAAAAAAATGTCTTTACTGTTGAAAAATACATACTCCAATAATTATCATGACGTTCAACAGTTTTTTCCACTAACCAATCAAATATGTCTAACATTTGTTCTTTGGAAACTGTAGAATACTGAAAAAATGTATTTATTATGTCCAACTGTGGAATTTTATGTATTCCCAATTTTTTTGATTGATAAAAATCTTTTTTTTTAAGGGAAAAATATCCAGATTCAATGAAATATTTTGTATAAGACAACCAATCATTTTTTAATGTATGTTCAGTAGAATATTTTGTTGTGTATTTACCAATCCAACTGTATATTGCTAAAATAGAATAATTTCCAGAATGTTCCTTGAGAATAGAGTTACACTTTATAAGCCAAGTATTCATAATTTGTGTAGTGTTTACTATTCTATTAGAAGATAAAACTTTATCCAGAAAGCTACTTATAACTAGGTCATCACAAGAACCTCCTAAGATTTGTAAACATGTGTCAACCAAAAGTATTGTTAGTGACCAAATATGTTTATCCAGTATTTGACTTATGAAAGTATCATATCTACCAAACTGACTTTCGACTTCTAATAAATGTTCCAGAAAATCTAATAGATTTGACACATCTACTGTATTAGAATACATTTCATCCAACTTAGTCACGCAAACTGAATGACAAATGGAGATATTAGATAAAACAAATAATCCAATGGATGTTGAATACATGTTTTGGTTTTCATTTAAACGTTGTGATAATTGCTTGTCAATATGTTCTAAATTATTTACTTTTTGGATTGAATTAATTATATATTCCCATGATTTTGTGTCTTTATGATATACTGTTATGCAATCAAATAAATCACAACAAAATACAGTATTAACATCAGCAATAAATTTACTGGTAAATATAAATAAAAATGATAATACAACAGTTTTTAAATATGAATTTGGTATTTTCTCGACAGCAGATTTAATTTTTAATACATGGTCAACAATATTAAATCCTAAAGAATCCAATGAAATATTAGCTAATGATTTTGTCAAAAATATTAAAGGCACAATTGACCACTTAATAGTTGGTATTAATGATAAAAACATGCCAAATACATTATGACCATCATTGGATATCATCAATTTATTAAACCATAATGATAGTATAATTTCTAATTTAGGTTCATTGACATAAAGTTCACTAGACATTTTGTACAAAAATACATTGTTTAACGAATTCACAAATGACTGTAATAATTTTTCATCCATTTTTAATGATACTGTCGGCATATTTGTTATAATATCTATACTTGCTAAAACAACATATTTTGAACTGTGCTGAGACATTTTACAATACATAGCTGTAATCCATTTCAAAGGCAATTGGTAGTCATCACAACCATTCTTGTTTATTGCAAGATTTTTAGTAGTGCTCAAAATTGGTAATATTAAATGTTGTTGAGTATTTTCTAGAGTTTCCATTACAACCACATAATCGTTCCATACTTTCTCAAGTTTTGCTTTACTTTGAATTGGATAATAATTAACATTTTCATTCGATAATTCAGAACATGATAATTTAAGAATGACATTAGTATAAGTTCTAATAACATTGTTTTTACATGTCAATGAATTACATACTAAATTCCAAAAATCACTGTCATTTAAAATCGTATCAACACATAAAGAATCAAAAAATAAACACTGCATGTTGAATAGTACATTTATCATATGATCAGGATGAGATTTAATCATAGGTTTGATATTTTGCCATAAATTGGGTATATAATGAACAGACATAATATTATTTAAAAATATTAGTATAGCATTAAATTTTTTATTCTTTAAATATGGTTCATTAAGTACATTTATTAATGTACTTCTCAATTGGTTAAGATATGTACAATCATCTATTTTATTATTACAGGAAATATATATTTTTTGCAAACAAAATTCAATGTTTTTTATTCTTTCAGTTGAGCAATTCTTAAAATCAACTTTGTTTGATAATTCTACACAATTCTGGAATAGCTGAATAATATCAGTGCTACTATGCTTTTTGATAATATCAATAAAACATACTAACAATGACTTTAAATTATCCAATGACACATCTGAATCTTTCCATGCAGAATTTTCAAATTGAGGATCAAAAACTTGAAAACACAAGTTTTGTAAATTAGCCAAGATCAGATGATATACATTAAATTCCCCATGTATATCATAAGTATCTAATAGTATAGGTAATACTTCTATAACAGCTTTTTTTTTTTGTGTATGACTATTTAATATGTTCAACATTGACTGTAGCATAGTGAATTCTTCCATTGTAAGTAGAATAGTAACTGTAAAATTCAATATTCATAATATTAATAAAATAAAATAAAAAAAAGATTTAAATATATTAAAATGTACTATATTAAAATAATAATCAATGGTATTCATCTATTGACAAATATAATAAATAATTATTAATATAATATAATAAAATAATAATGTATAATATTATAGTAATATACTTAAATATAAGGTTTACATTTTATACCTATGTGCTTGTATAGGAGTAAACTTAGGAAAATTAGATTGACTTTTTAACAAATTTTGTTTGATAACATAAGTATTAAGTTCCTCTGGCAAGTTCAGTGATCCATCAGTTGTTTGATGAGTTTCAGCGAGAGCAATAATCAACCGTGGGATAGCACACGCCGTTCCATTGACAGTATGTAAACAAATATCGTCCGAATGAATACCCAAACGTACTGACTGATAATTTGCACAGTCACTACAACTTGAAATCTCTCCATATTTATTTCGTCCTGGCATCCAAGCTTCAATATCATATTTACGATATGCCTGATTTCCAAGCTCGTGTATGGCCATATCCAATACACGGTAATGTAAACCAAGTGGTTGAAATAACTCTTCTTGAATATTCCGAAAATACAGGGCCATATTTTCTGATTCTTCTGGTAAACATGCTCCAAACATCTCAACTTTAGTAAATTGATGTACTCTATAAATCCCTTTTTCTTCAGCTATGTTTGATACTTCAGCTCTGTAACAACGACTCACTGAACATAATTTTAGAGGAAGTTTATCTTTAGATATATTTTGATTCATTAAAGATCCAGCTAAAGCCATTTCAGAAGTTCCAGATAAACACCATTTATTGCCATAATAATTATCAAGTGTATAAACTTGATTTCGCTCTCCAACTATATCCATTCCACATCTTTTAATCAATTCATCAGGTAATATATCTGGAACTGAAATTAATTTGAAACCTTTTTTGATTAATTTTGTTAAAGTATACTGTACAAGGGCATGTTCAATTTTTGCTAATGGGCCACAAAAGTAATAGCTACGATCACCACAATAATTAGTTAAATTATCTGTTTTAAGGCAATATCTGATTTTTTTTAACATATTTAATGGTAACGGTTTGAAATTGAATACAGATTTCTGACCAACAGACTTTAAAACTTTGAAATCTCCTTGGATGTGTTCTATATCAGGATGGATTTTTTTGGATTCATTTTCAATTTCATTCGCTAAAGTTGGCATACTTTTCTTGAAAGATGTTAATGTAGTTGATAAATTGCTTTGCCATGAAGATGAAAATTTCACAAGAAACTTATTCAAGTTCACATTCTTCAAAAACATTTTTCGTGACATTGTGTTAACGATTTTATTATAATGTGTACTTACCTAAATTTTGGTCATAAATCCGTAAATATGTACAAAAATGTTGATGGTCCTCCTATAAAATACATATATATGTTACGTCTTGTTACTAATAAACCATCAAAGCTGGATTCTTGGTCAAGAACCATAGTGTACATAAAATAGGTGGTTAATAACAAAAAACTATACTTACAAATTACAATTATAGTTTAAACATTTGGTAAATTTTGTAATCAGTTCAACTTAAATAAACAGTCTACTTAAAAACAATACTTTGTCAATTAATAAAAATCATAGTTCAAACAAAAATTCAAAGTATAATTGAAAATACTTTAAATTAGGTCGTTATCACGAATTAAGATATATTTTCTATCTAATATAGCGTTTTCCATCTACCTGCACTCGTGTACACTGGTGTACACCATAGATAAGTACACTTTTTTTATGAAAATGATTAAAATTAACTAATATCAATATTGCAATAGATAACGCAAATTCCATGTGATAATACACAATGTTTTCTGATAAGACAATTCGTTAAACATTGTTATTATGTTAATAGGTATGTCTATTTCATTTATATAAAATATAGTTATTTTATTTTATTCGAATTGTATTTACCGTTTTGTACTATTATAAATATGAATATTCAACAAAAATTTGTTGATTCATTGGATATACTATCCTCATCTTCAAGTGATGATGATGATATGTATACTGAAATTTCTAAAGTGATGAAAGTTGATGTTCCAACAGTTTCAAATTGTTTTACTGAAGTAGTTCACAATTTTACGGATATACAAGTTTATATATTTAATAATAATATGTTATCTATTAATTGTGTAGAGTGCAATATTATTAAACAAATTCTACATCCATATCACACACTCTTTATTGATAAGACATTGCTACCACAGAATATACTCTGTGTTGCTACTCTTGTACACGCGTGTAGTGTGAAACCCTTTGCACGGGTGTAGTGTATATTAATGAAATGGATGGAAAATGCTATAAAGCACGTGTGGAAAGGCAGCAATTATTTCTAACGATTATTGATAAAAACGTTTTAGTGTAGTGAATGATAAGTTGCTTATTGTACCAAACATTAAGGAGTAATATGAAAATTCTAAATACAATAAATTAAGGGGCCTCGAGACTGGGTTGAAATATAAATAAAAAAAAGTCTTAGCATTTCTTAAATTTTAAAGCTGCAGAACCTAAATCGGATAAAATTTGAGAAATGCTGAGTGTTTTTTTCCAGAAATTATGTTGCGTAGCGTTAAAAACCAAAATATGTCATATGTGTTTTTCGCGTACCATATTGAAACATTATCGTATTCACAATGTTTACGGGAGAATTTATCGACTCCGCCGAAACTTGCAGTTTCGAAAAAAAGGTATACCTATATCAACTCCATCGGCTACTATTAATCCGTCGCTTCTTCTTTATGTACATCAATATATTTATTTATTAATAAGTTATTAGTACTTATTAATATTTATTAAGTATGTATATATTCACTTATATGTACTTTTATAGTAAAAATGAAGCATTTCATTCGTCGGGTAGGTTAAATAATTTCTTTCGATAAAATGATTCTGATTATACCGGAGATTGGTATAATACACGTACCTACCTACAAAAATATCGACTACAATCATATATCTTATATTTTCCTGTTGCTATCATATTGATTGATATGCTGTTGTCACGAATTAAGACATACTTAAGTATATACTAAGTATATCTTAATTCGTGGCTGTTGTTCTAATGATGACTTTCCTAAATAATCTCAACAATTTTATATTATTATGTATTATTTTACGTGTAATGTGATCATAGTGTGTGATAGCCGGCGGAATCGATAAATAATTTTTTTGAACAGTAGCCGTCGGAGTCGATTGATAGTTATTAAAAACAGTAGCCGGCGGTATAATCGATATACGCTCGTTTTCGGGTGCTAATAATAGCTTCTTAGAATTGGAGACAATTTTACAGATTATGATATTATCATTGATTATGTATATAATCAATGATAATACATATGCGTATTAGATATCGTTAATCATTTCTTTTCTCTGTAGATTAATTAAAATTTATTTTTCTATGACCATTTAAATTCATTCTTACATTAATCTTAAATGTCCTCAGTAGGGAATCATTTATTCATTCTTCTAGTATAAGTACTTATACCTAAATAATTAAAAAAACATTTTAATATCTCTACCCAAATTAAAAAACCTGCGGGGTCCACTATCGTCCTGTCCAATTTTTTTATTTAAATTTAAAATTTAAAATTACTAAATTAAATATTAATTCAAAATATAAGTATATAATACATATGTGTAATACGTATCTAGTTTCATTTCTTTCTTTAGTAAATTGAGTCAAAATATCTTTCTCTACAACCATATAAAGTTATTCTTACACTAATCCCAAATGACTTCAGTAGGGAATAATTTATTCATTCTTCTGGTATAAGTACTTATACCTAAATAATCGACGAGGAATTTCTCGTATATCTAGTACTTACACGGTGACCAAGTAGACACCGAAATAAGCCTTTGTACATTTTTTTCACTGATGCTATAGGCAACATAACATACAGTTCACACTCTATCACGGTTTAAAATATTTATGTTTATTCTGTTTTAAACCGTGCTTTCTATAGATATTGATAAAATGATAACACGGTCGGCTGTGTACACCATGATATAAAATAAACATATATCAACAATAAATAGTTATATCATGGTGTACACGAAAATTACACAATTACGCCAACAATCGCGTTTATTTATTAAGTCATTTATTTTTAATTTCCGTCATCTGAGTAAACACAGATTCAAGTAGGTATACTTTTAATAATCCCATAATACTATAATCTGTGGTATAAATATATTTTCTGTGCAGTCATAGAACATGAAGTTGGTATTTGTTAATATATTATTGTAGCACACAAAACATGGTTGTTACTTGTTAGCACAATAATTACTTCTACAATTCTGTATAATTGCAAGGTTTATATTTTATACAAGTTAGTATTTATTTAATTAAAATCGTATTAAAATGGAAATCGCGTTAGAAAAACTTCTCAATGTCAGTGTTAAAAAATTGAATACACCTGTAAGCGGAGGCTGTATAAATAGTGGTTCAGTTTATCAAACAGAAGACAAACAATTTTTATTTGTAAAACAAAACTCAAAACTTGGGGTAATTTCTTATTAATATTTATTAAATTTTTTAAATTATTTAGTTGTAACATATTTACAGTCAGATAAGATGTTCCACGGTGAATTAGAAGGCTTAAAAGCTTTGTGCAAATCAAAAGCTGTTTTCGTTCCTTATCCTATAGCCACGGGATGCACAAATAGTGGTCAACACTTTATTGTAATGGAATATCTTAATATGACTTCATTAAATGCAAAATGTTCAGCAGAATTAGGCAGTCAACTAGCCGATATGCATTTATTTAATTTACAAGGTGAACAACCAAGTATAAACCAATTTGGATTTCATGTTGAAACATGTTGTGGATTTTTACCTCAAAATAATACATGGACTGATGATTGGCTTGTATGTAAATATATTTATTATAGCTGTTTAAATTAATAGAGACAAACCAATATATGGGTGTAGAGTTATGTAGGTTGTGTGACCACATTATTTTTAATTTATAATTGTGAGTGATAAATATTTATCATAATGAGTGTGTTTGAAATGTTATTGCAATAGTGATCATAATTTCAAAATAACGATGGGAATAATCGTTATAATTCTTAAACGATACTATCAAAGATCACTATTTGTAAAAATGCTTGGATTAATTTTGAAATGTAGCGATCATTATATTTTGCTACAAATCTTAATACTTAACCTCCAGGTGTAATGCGTTTGTATATTACTAATATGTTTGCAGTGTTGGGTAAACTACTTTAAAAAAAAAAATTCAATTACATTACACTACAAGGTACATTACATAAATGTCGTCAAATTACTTTTAAGTTAATTAAAATTATTTTTATCAAGCTGCTTTACTGATATTTTATTTATTATATTATTACTTCAATAGTAACAAAATTATAAATGAAAATATAAAATATTAAAAAAAAAAATAAAAATTGAAATGTAGCCTTTAAGATTAAAATACCTATCTATTTCCAAATTTTAATATGAGAATATTTTTGAGACAAAGTTGTACCTATCATTATTGAAAAATTTGTCAAAGAAGGTAATATATTATTACTTATTATTTTTTTTAATTTGCTGTTACTTTTTCATCAGACATTTCATTTTTATAAAAAAAAAAGCTAGCAAGTACTTGAAAATTATGCAGATATATTAAAATTAATTTCACTATTTAAATAATATAAAATTGGACATTTTTCATTTTAGGCCTACTCCTCCTCTCTAGTAATATACCTTTAGTCTATCTCAGTCATATTTTGTGTTTATTTTATTTTTAATTCAGTTAGAAGTAAATATAATACAATATTTTTATGTAAAAATCTCATGTTATATTTTTCATTTCGTAGATTTTTAAATTGAAACCTATACTAGAAATAGATATACTCTACCTATAATAAAAAGGAATGCGGAAAGAATAAAAATAATAAAATATTATTCCTCATTGTTCATTCTGCTTCTACCCCATCCCTTATCAAACTTTAAAAACTAATTAATAGTTAACAATTGATATACTTTTATAAAAAAAATGTATTTATTTTTTGTAAAAATTGTAATATGTATCTACTAGGCATTTATTACTTCAATTTAAATTAATAATAATAATTAATAATAAATATGATATTCATAAATGCAAAAATGTACAAACTTAATAAATACATTAAAATAATTACCCTATATTTTTCAGACATTCTTTATAAAAAATCGATTGGCTCACCAAATACAATTGTTGCAATCAAGTTCAGACAATAGTTCAAAAAAAAAGGTAGCATTAAAGTTTATTTTTCAATTTAATACCTACATATATTTTTTAATTCATATTAATTAAAATATTACATTGGAAAAGAATATCATTGAAAATTATTGGCCGAGACTTAAAAAAATAATTCCCAAGTTTTTTGAAGGAATTGACATAAAGCCATCATTAGTTCATGGAGACTTATGGTCAGGAAATTCTGCTCAATCAAATTCAAAACCAGGTTAAAAATATATTAATTTAACATTGGTAACAATTATAATTAATGCATATATCACCAACATCTTATATTTATCATATATTTATAGTTATTTTTGATCCAGCTACTTTCTATGGACACCATGAGTATGATATTGCTTCTACTACTTTATTCGGTGGTTATTCAAAAGATTTTTATGATGCATATTTCAAGAAAATACCAAAAGCTAATGGATTTGAAAATAGAATGTCATTATATCACTTGTTTCACTATTTAAATCATTGGTATGGAATTTTTAATATTAAAAATATGCTAGGATCATTGTAAATTGTGTATCAATTTTAATTTTTCATGTAAATTGCGGCCCGGGTATATTTTGCGGTCTAAATATTTTTATTTATACATAAATTATATGTACATCTAGAGATATTTGTGTAAAATCAATATTTTCCTTCCCATTTTTCAGACTTATTTATTATTATTTATTTTTTAGACTGGCAATATAATTGTATTAATATTCTTGTGGTTAAAAATATTATTTTTGTTGTTTATATGATTAAAAGATATTAATATTATATTAGTGAACATATTATTTAAATCGTACTTTCTTTACTTATCTTTAAATTGTTTTTCTGTCTGAAAATAAACAGAATATTCTGGGATGCAGTTTATGTACATTTTAAAAATACCCGGAATGCAATTTATCTACTCCGATATACAGTTTTCAAATTAAAAATAATAATACACTATTCCATCCAATGACGATGAACCAACTTCCACCATCTTGTATCTGGACTTCTATTTTTTTTTCTCCAATAAAGAATGGTTGTAATCTATTGTCAGAGAATTTTAAACTCAATAATTTTTTTTTCCTAATACATACTTATGTATACCAGTACGCCTAAAATATTATACATTTTATAGGGGGCTATGCATTTTTGGAAAATTAATACATTTTATGATTTAAAGAAAAGGGTGCACCTATGGACTTATAGTCTTGTTAATTTTTGTAACCCCTTATAACTGATCCAACTTATGCCACTGCAAATATGTTATTTATTTTTATTATTTATTATCTTTGTAGGAATCATTTTGGAGAAGGTTATATGAGTTCTACAGTAAACACCTTTGAAAAATTACTTAATGTGTATAAATAAAGTTTGATAATATGTTAATTAATTTTTACTTTTTAGTTGAGACCATTAAATTTTGTAAAACTGTAAAATAATTTGTTATAAACATGAAAAAAAAAAAAGATGGTTTTAATTAAATTATATAGTAGTGGTCAGAGGATAAAAAACAACAGAAGAAAAATAGCAGAAACAACTCATTTACTCCAGCCCACGAGAAAAAGGACGATCCAGTTCATCTGTGCTTTCGGTGACATCACAGCATCACACCTTTGACTAGATCAGGGGTTCAAAAATATTAATTGAACAATGTGTGATACCTACAATATGCGACTTTTATATTATCATAGATATTATTGGGTAATCATTATTTTGCCGAAAGTATAACCTCAAAAAATAGTATGTAGTCAACAAATCTGTGCTTTCGCGATTTTAACAACCCCTACAAATTTAAAAATGTAACGGTCGCCAAGGGCGCAGATGAACTGGACGGGTTATAGACATAATAAAGTAACAATGTCAATACTATATTGAACTTTCTATAATATCTAAATTGTTTTAATACAAGAATTTAGTTTTATTTAAATTAAATGAAAATTTTTTTTTTATATTTCTTATGAAGTACTGTTATGTAATGTCCTAATTTTGGATATTTTAGATTCTGAGCGTAGCGAGGGAGCTAGTGGATTTACAATGATGTTTATTTTTTTTTTTTTCTCTGTTAACAAATTTACTACCAGAAGGAGTGCTCCGATCTTTACACTCATACCCTGTTTCCGGTAGCAAATTGCATCTAGTTGGTACTTTTGAGAGGTCATTTTTCGAT
>JAIPRL010002543.1:0-57924 GCA_025469235.1 Pemphigus obesinymphae
AAACTATTATGAAAATCGAAAAATGACCTCTTAAAAGTACCAACTAGATGCAATTTGCTACCGGAAACCGGGTATGAGTGTAAAGATCGGAGCACTCCTTCTGGTAAAAAAAGTGTTTACAGAAAAAAAAAAAAATAAATAAATAAATTAACATCATTGTAAAACCATAAGCTTCCTCGCTACGCTCAGAATCTAAAATCATAAATAATTACTGTTAAATCTATATTATAAACTATAATTATATATATGATAGAATACAGTTCTCAATATTACTTTCTAAAAATCATTGTTCTATAAAATTTATTTTTCTTAATGATAAAAGTAATTGGAAAATCCTGCAGAATATACCCTATTGGACAGGGTTTATGCAAGCTGAAAATATTTATAAAAAGAGAGCAGTTTATAATATTAGTATAGTTTATAGTTTAATATAACATATTTCATGATTAGCAAAATATATAATATAATTAATACAATTTTGTTATGTAGACCATCAGAAGTGTTAACACGGTTTGATGATATAAGGCCGTTATCACAGATTATATTGTTTATTTATATGTTTGACACGCTAAAGAGGTAAACAGTAAAAATGATTATTAATTATTATTATTCATACATCATACATAATGCTTAAATATATCTATTTTATAAACTAAGTAATGAAGTATAATTATTATATTATACTAATTAAGGATAGCTTGGAGAGACAAAACTGGAATAGCGGATCCTGTATCGACAGACAATATAAAATAGGAAAATTTAAATGTATAATCTAGGTTGGGAAAAGTTAATAACGTAATTATTTAGGTAGTAAGTGTCAATTTAATTAGAAAATTATTTAAAATAAATTACATTTTTAAATGAATTTATGAATTACTAAGTACACTATGGAGTTTCAGTTACAATTTAAACCTAATTTAAGTTAACATAATTCGGTTATTAGAAGATTAAATGATTGGTTTAAATGATATGTACATATTTTATTATTCATAATAACAAAATAATAGTTAATTGTGGATAAACATTTTTTTTCCATTTAATATATGGATATTCATATATATTTTTCAATTTCAATTTTCATTGTTTTATATTTATATATTAATTTTGAAGATTTTGAAGCACTATAAAACATTAAAAAAGGTACTTCAAATAAAGCGAAATCCTAGAAAAGGCTCTAAAAATCCTAAAAAATCACTGATAATCAATTTAAAAAATGCATTATTTATATGATTTCTTATCCGGATCATATCGATAAATTGAACATATTAAGGTAAAACTCACAAGATCTATTCTCGCTGCCGTTAGAATGATTTGGAATAAATATTAACCTTTCAAATATTTCAAATACGTTGACATATCCTAAATAGATTTTATAAAAAAAAAATATTAATAACGAAATAAAACTACAAAAAAGCATTTCAAAAGTAAAAATAACCAAAAAAGCATTGAAAAAATTTTTGCCAAAAAAGCAAAATAAAATCGCGTGTATAAATTCTACGTAGTATGCAAAATATTTATAGTTGATATAGCTTCATATTAGACCAAAAAAAAAAAAAAAAAGCAAAAGCCTATAAAATCCGAACTCTGATTTTGATTAAAGAAATAACGGCTATACATATAATATAATATTTTACTTTTGATTCCAAGTTAAATACCTGTATTGGCTGTATATATATTTTTAGTTTTACATTGAACGAACGAAAAATAACTTGATCGTTTATACATAACTTACTCCCAGATAATTCGATAAGCCTATACGTGTAGTATAGTGTAGTAGTACACTAAATTAACTATACTCAGTTGATTGATAACATGGCAGGTCTCAGTAGTAGGTACAGGTAGTTAGTAAATCGTCATTTTGTTTGTGTTCTTTTTTTTTGAGCTCAGTTTACAAAAAAATAAAATAAAATAAAATAAAATAAATAAAGCACCCTATTACCGCCGGGGCGATGTTTTAAAAGAATAAATCCCGTCAAAGAGCGTTATCTTCTCCGCGTTTGTCAATTATTATTGTTATTTGTACGCGACGAGAAAAAATAACGAGGCGTGTTCCCCCGTCGTCGCCGTCGACGCACGACGGACGAGATCAAACGCACTGTATACATTTAGGCGGTAGGTATATTTTATACTTACCCATATAATATATATTATATTATACTTATTCTCGGGGGCCAGGCATAGGTATAATTATTCTGTATAATAAAATATGAAGAACGTCGTTCGTTTCGTACGGTTTCCGAATAAAAAAAAAAAAAAAAATGCACAATATATGATATTTTTATACGCGTATAATAATATGATAACCCGGTATGGTAGGTACACGATAACATTGCTAGACTTGCACATAAACGGCTCTGGTCGTTATCAAAGATGGTGTAACCATAAATATGAAAATTCTGACACTTACGACTACTGACAATTAACACTGTAATATTTCCTAAACTCGCCTATAAATTCTATAGTCAAATACGAACTCAATGTTGTTTAGAACAAGTCAATCGTTTAAATGTACCTACTGAAAGAATTCGATCGAAAATCATTAATGGCGAACGTTACGGACATTACGATTTGAATGTTTGACAGTTTTAATTTTAGAAAAATCGTACTCGGGAAAATTTATTCAACAATAAAATACAACATCTACCTAAGGCGGTAATACATGATTTCAGATTCAACAAAATTTTTTGTTTCAAACTTTCAAATATGGACAAAATTCCAAATTTACAATTTAGTCCGGCAGGAAATTCATTGGGTTGGATAAATAAAAAAATTGACTGAAACTCTGAACGTTAAAAACACGTATTTTTTATATAACTATTATGAATATTATGTTTTAATTATTTCTGGTTGGCTTATGGCTGCATTTTTTCTTTAGAACAAATTTGATTATGAGTAACTATAGGTTTATTTTTAATTTTAGTTAAAAATGTTATTTAGTTATAACTAGTTAACACTTTGACAGTTAGGTTAATAAGGTTTTTTCATAACTATTCAGTTAATTTAACACAATGAAACCGAACAAATCTTGTAAATTTGTTATTAAACTTTGTTAAATAGTTTTATCGAATCAAATTTCAATTTTTAATTAGGTAATAATAACTTTAGTTATAGTTATATTATATTTATATACCTGTGCCCAACAGAATAGCTTTAGTAATTACCAAGGTTGGCTCCTGGCTAAAATATGGATATTAACCGACTGTATAGACGAGGATAACATACGAATTTACCAGAGTAATTAAGGGAATGAGAGCATTGCAGTATTATTATATATATAATCATCCTGTATCTCCCTGATATACCATTAAAATGCACAAAAACTTGATATATATCTTTATACGGTAGACAAAGCAACACCATTTATATTTTTTTCAAAACATAACCTGTAAAAAATACATATTTCTTTTAGTGTTGTCATAAAATAACTAATTAAATATACTTTAAAGAGAAAATAAAAATAAGTTCAAAGCGGAAATGGCAGGCACTAGGTACTCAGATTCCTTATTTCTAGTCACATAAAGCCTGAAATAGGAAAGAAAAGGATAGATAAATAAAAAATTTTGGAGCACATATTTATATTTTACCCAAATGTTTAGATACCTGTACTAATATATTGTACAATAAAATGTAAAGATACCATTCGCAAAGTTAAAATATAATATATATTTATTATATTATTATAAATATATATATATATATTAAACATTCCTCGATTTATTCAGAATATAATAACAGAGTAATAATTTTTAATTAGAAAACTGTAAATATTTTTTTACCCACATCTATTTCATTCCACAACCAAATTCATTGTAACCACATAGTCATATATATGTATATATGTTTATTGTTACTATTATTATTATTTTTTTTGTTTTTATTTCTGTTCACTTATATTCATTTTTTTTACTAATATATCTACAACCTCTTGTATACTGCCGACTTGGCGTTTAATTTAAAATAAATAAATAAATAATAACATAAGACTACTATTGGACCTGATGGTCTTTCCCCTATATTTTTATTTAATTGTAGATTTATCCTTGCTCCCCGTACTACATATATTTGCAAAGTCCCTATACAAAATGGATCTTATCCTTTCCTGTGGAAATCTACTTACGTTAGTCCTGTTTAAAAAAAAAAAGGAAATAGATCCTTAGTTTCAAATTATGGTTTTCCATTATTGAAATTTCTATTTTCCCGGAAATATTTTCTGAAATTATTACCTTTAAAATGACTCCTTATTTTAAGAATATATTAGTACATCAACAACAAGGCTTTTGTAGTAATAAATTATTTGTTACCAACCTAAAAATGATAAAACATCATATATTAAACTCTTTTATAAATCAACATCAAACAGATGTTTTCTACATTTACTTTGAGAAAGCCTTTGATAGAAATAACCATGAGCTTTTAATATATAAATTTACTATAATTGGCTTTACAATTTTACATTACTTTTTTATAATGGTTCGAGTGATTTTTTTATTACAACAAACTTGATTTGTTAAATTTAAAACATTTTTATCATGTCCTACAACAGTAACTTTTGTAGTTTCTCAAGGTGATCACTTTTATTCTGTTCTCTTTAATTTACTCATTAATAATACTCTATTTCTTATCACTAATTCAGAAATTCACACATTTTTCGATTTGCTGACGACCCAAAAATTTTCAATCTTATTTCGTCTATTAAAGATATTATACTCCTGAAAAATGATTTAAATAGTTTTGACGAATGGTGCACTTTAAACGATCTATCCTTAAATATTAACAAATGTCAAGTTATGCCATACTCAAAAAAACATAAACCAATTAAGTATAATAACTGTGCTATATATAAAATATTAATTTACTCCGTTCTTATCTAACCAAAGATTTATATAGATAATGTTTGATTCCAAACTATTTTTCAACTCTCATATATTAGCAATCCAAAATAAAACTCCATCTGTTTTTGGTATGATTAAATGTAATTGCTCAGAACTTAACAATCTCTTCACCATCAAATGGCTTTATATCTCTCTAGTCCGCTTTTTACTTGAATATGCTTATTTGAATATAAAATTTATTTAGGATAATAATGCTAATGGACACATAGTAACCAAATTGAAAAATTTCAAAATAAACTACTTCCCTTTATATATTATAAATCTAATATATTTAGAACCCTTCACTCCAGTTACGAAAATATTCTAGAAATCCTAAAAATAGAATCATTTAAAGCACGTAGAATTACTGACTACAACACTTTTCATTACAAAATACTAAATAACTCATAACTAGATAACTTGATGACTCTAAGTTTTATAAACTTTAAAGTAAATAAATTAAACATTCAATTATTTATTTTATATTACTTATGCCTCCCAAAATTATTTGTTGAAACGCCCTATTAATATTTCAATGTCTCATGGTAAATTATGAATTTAAGTAAGTTATTTATCCCTTTTTTGTTTATTTTTTTTTAAATTTAATTGTTAATATCATCATATATAATGACTGTAATTAATAGTCATTGACTATATTTTACACATATTATATAATTTTTTTTTTTTTTTTTTTTATTTATTCTATTTATTTATTATATATTTATTTTATTTATTCTTGTATATTCGTGTATATCTATTAATTAATTATAACTTGCATTCACTATTGTTAATTATTATTACCGTTATTTGAAGTCGGAAAATTATCCGTAAAATAAATAAACAATTAAATAATATTTTAAATAAAAAATATAGCTATAAATTACCTATTATATATGTTGAAATGGAACGGGGAAAAATAATATATTTCAATAATTTAAAAATAAACGAGTATTAAATTTTGATTAGATATTTAATTTTTGTGCATTATACGAATCGTTATAGATGCGTATAATTATATTTCATTTTGGAAATCGGCAATATGGAATAATTATTCAAAGACGATAAAACTTTATGGTTAATTACATAATATATACGTAAGAGTAATTTCAGTTTACAGGGCTAATCCGAGGATGATAGGATTTTGAATTCAAACTAGTTTAAAATGTTTGGTGTATAAAGGCTAATTCCTAAATGCATATAGTTATAACTTATAACGATCGGGTTTAAGTATTTTCTCATCATCTCGTTTATGCAAAGCAATTGCTTTGGCAACTATTACTCAAGTCATTCCTGTGAATCACTCAATAAATATAAGGATGGATAATATCAACGGTACAGTTAACTAGTAAAAGTTAAGTTAATACAAATTTTTTTTAAAAATATTTAAAAGTTAATTAATTGAATTTTTGAAGTTAAGAATTCAAATCCGATTTTGAATGACACAACTCAGATTTAAGTGAATATTTTTTATCCATAGTTCGCGATTTGTAAATTAAAGTATTAAACGTTTACATTTTTATTAATAAAACAAAAATATTACCAATATATTACCGATATCTATATACGAGTAACATAATACATGTATTTAAGCATATGCAAAAATGAGCATTAATACGATAGTTAAAATGTCATTATTAAAAAAAACTAACTTAATTATAGCTTTAGTTAATTAGTTTTGCAATTTACTAACTATCTTAATAAATTAGTTTAAATTTTCATTACATTAATATAAATTTCTTTAGTTTCTATAATTTTTATAATCATTCGATTAACACTAAATAGCTACGAACTATTATTGCAATTACATCATGGTTTAATTAAAGTTAAAATATGCACATTCAAATTATTAAAAATTTTCATCAAATAACTAGCTATTTTATGCCTATTTAAAATCAAATGTAGGAAAATATATTATTTTAAATAAAGACTCTTTTATAAATGTTAATAGATACTTTTTTTAAAATTGTCTTGTTTAATTTAGTGAGGTTAATACCTTAATATGTTTTAAGTTATAAGTAAATTTAAGGAGTTTATTTCTTGTTAATTATTGGCTAAAGATCGTCGTTTTCTGAAAATCTTAACTAGGTATATAATTTTGGTTAATTTTTTAATATTCAATATTTAAATTATTATAGTAACATCAACTAGTTCTGAAAAAATATTATTGACTACTTATAGAGATTTATGGTGTTGAACATTGATATTTAAAAATAATTATTTTAAAGGTAATGATTTGAATTCGGTAATTGGAATATATATATATATATCTATAGAAAAAATTCAACATCGACATTTGTCTATGAATGTTCACGGTTTTCCTTGAGTTTATAATTAAGGTATGACTTTGACATTTAGATTTTAGACAACAATATAATAATTAATATTTTCATTGATTTAATAAGTGCAGCTTTATTTATAATTAATTGATGGTGAATTTATTGTTTGTCAATTATTATCAATTATTTTTTTGAATGAAAGTAATTAATTTTGCAATCAATTTCGAAGTTATGACTGATAATTATCAGAGCACCAGATATTACCTATACTACAAATTCCGCGTATTCCGTACTTCCGTATATTGAATACTAAATATTTATGTAGATCACTCTATTCACCTGAATGCAATAATAATCAATAGTATATAAAAAAAAATATATACATTATAGTATTTTACCTAAAGTATCATTATTTTGTTTTTAGTTTTTATTGTATTTGTTTAGAAGAGCCACCATCGGCGAATACAAGAAAGTATACATATTTTAAATACAATATAACTTTATTAATTGTATAATTATATGTTTTGGGATAAACATTATTTTTGCAATAAACAATAAACATGCTTAGAAAGTTTTATGCAGTACCTACCTATCTTTATAGATTGGAAATTTAAAGTGTTAATTTTTTCATATTTATCATTTATCAGGAATTCTCAAACAGCAAGCATATAAAAGTGCTTTTAAAGATTATATTTTTTTTAGTTTTTTTTTTTTAAATTTTTTTAAATATTATTTGTGTCAAGGACAACTCCATAGACTTGTTAAGAAGTGGTATGAATACAAAAAAAGAACTACTTAAAATTAATTAAAAACATTCTTCCATATATTTATTTAAAGATTTTCAGAAAAAAATGCAAATGCATCGAAATCCAAGTCCTAACGATGATCTTTAGTTTCAAGAGAGAACGTGACCCTTATGGCTCTCATGAAGCGTCTACCACTGGTTAAGCACATGCAACATACAACCTATATTTATAAATATAGCACGGAATTATATGCAATAAAAATCAGTTAAATATGTACTAAAAATTCTTAAAAATGCATAAATATACGCATAAAAAAATTTATTTCTTCGTAAATCATAAATATTTAATAAATGTGGTAAGTACCTATAATGTAATATAAAAAATTATGGTAAAAAAAAAAAATGAAGAATATGTTGTAGTAAATTTAAATAAATTTAAATATATTCTAGTAAACTAATTATATTTTAGTTTAAAATTAAGAATTATATATATATATATTTTTTTTTTTGAATAGTTGGTTTTAATCTATAAGAGAAAATATGGATAAATTAATATCAATAATTAAGTACAAATAAAATAAAACCCAAATTGTGTTTATTTTTTTATATTGTAAGCAAATATGTATTTCAGTCATAAATTTACCATATTCTGTGCAAAACACAGACTGTGTGTATAGTCACATTTTGAATAATTCATTCATGGTTAACACTTTTGAAAAATTTTCATAAACAGATTTACCCTTTTGTCCGTGACATTTTTCAAGAGACTCTTGCTTTTCGATCAAAGTGTTAGCATCATTCATAGGAAGACTATTCGATAATGAAAATTTATTTCCACACTTTAAATTAAAGTATAGCTGCAGTTAAAAAACAGTATATACAAACTGGACAGAAACGCGTAGACAATACGAAAACACGGTAAATATTTCGACGTAACTGAAATAATGTCAATAATTTGAGTTCTGAATCGTCATTGTCTTATCTTTGTATTATTTCAGTGATTAGGAGTCTGAAATTAAGATAGATATGTTCAGGAATAAACTGATAGCTAAATACAATTAAAGTTACCGTAACTACGAGTCATATATTATAGTACCTACCTATGAAGCATGAATAATATAAATCTAAATTCGCATGTACTTATATAATAAATTCGTATCAATTATTTATGCCAATATTAATCAAAAAATATAAAACTAAATTTTTCTTTTTAATGTCGACAATAATAGTTGGTCGACTGTGGTTTTTTGTGGCACGAGGTCCTTGGTTCGACTCCCAGGTAGCAAATAGGGTAGCCAACGAGATTTTTTATCGCTATCGGCGTCTGATGCAAGCCGGCTATAATTACCAAACCCGTCCAATATTTTAATAGTTATGTTTGTAATAGCTATCAAGAACCACCTTCGTTTGCCCTAATATGCGAAAGTGTATATCCGAGTAATGTTAGTGTTTGGGAAATAAGAAGAAATAACTTAAAAAATAAAAATTATTGTAATTTTTTGAACATTTCCAGAAAAACGTTAACTAAATTTACATTTTATTATAAAACATCTAAATATGCTCAAAAAGATGAATGTATTCAGTTAAAATCGTAAATTAGTAAGTCCTTGAAAGTATAAATGTAAAAATATACAAAAAATACGCGCTAAATTTTTTTTTTAATCTTAATCACATCACCATAAAACATAATATAAAATGCATGCTTGCATATCATACGACGAATAAAAAATAAAAACGTACAAATTCATACAAATCTACGTTCTGCCTATAAGTTAAAATTATCATTAGGCATTTTATTCATGCATAACAATAATCAAACGTTATTGGCGTTCTATTAATTATTCTTTAATGTGAATATAAACTCTAAAATTTATTCAAGAGGTAAACTCGATTGTTGAAATGTATTAATGAGTACACGAATAATCATTATTGTTAATATTTTTATTTTAGAAGAAACTTCACAATAGGTACAAATAAATGAGAAAAAAGATAATAAATTAATATCTAAGTTTAGTTTAATTTAACTAATTATAAATACGTATACCTACTCTTGAACTTTAAGAAGCAATAAATAGGTAAATTAATTTGTATTTAATACGATAAATGATACAATAATGCTTTGATTTATATTTTAAAAAATGTATAACATTTTATTAAAGCATAAATAATAATTTATCTTCAATGATTTCCAATAACTCTGATTTATTTATATTTATTTACAAGTTTTGCTTTAATAATTATATTTTCTAAAAGCTATTTTAATATACTTGGAAAATATGGACACGTAATTTACTTATATGCATGTAGGTTTTCTTTTTTTAAAAGAGAATTAATAAAAAAAAAAAAAAAAAAAAAAAATACTAAATTATAGACGCACACCTAATAGTAAATATTATTTGTGAAATAAATAACAACATTATGTCACACCCTTATATAACTCCATAATAGTTAATTTTAATTTATAAATTAACATTGTAGCATTAGAGCTAACAATGACAAAATGTGATGTACCTACTTACTGGATAATTTAACTATTGCAGGTCACCTTAATTCCATCACACTCATATGATTCTATACATTTGTAGTTGTTCTATTATTGTATTTTTTAACTTTGTTGCATTTTTCGCGGTATACAAATAAAGCATAAGCGACAATATATACTTTTATCCTATAATAAAGAAACCAAATAAAAATAAAATAGAACGTTCAATGTTAATTGCAATAGACATGCGATGTACAGAAAAGTTCGAGCATTTAAGAAAAGCGAGTAAGGTTTTAACAATATTGACGATGACGTTACATTATATAAAGATGTTAATCGAGTCTAAAGGATTAATGTAATTAAAAGTTATGGTGAAAATATGAAATAGAAATGATGCAGTTAAGTACTCGACTGATCATAATAGATGAGTGACCTATTTATTATATATAAAAATATAATGGATATATTTAAAATGTGAACAAATACATACAATTCTATCGATGAGATCGTCAAACTCATCACGGATGATTTGTAATATCGTCGGCCTAATTTGCAAAGGTTGCGTCTTCGTTATTTTTCATTTTGGAATTATTCGTATATAAAATAGAGAAAAAAAACTGCGTTGGTTGAGACAATCGAATTTTCGATTTTATAATTTTATCCTCTATGAAATCGATAATTAGAAATCGTCGTATCTCCTATGTAGTATAAGACCTCGAAAAATTCGTATCTCCATATAATTTATATGACGTGATATAAAAATAATATTAATATACAATTATTATATTTGTTTTAACATTTTTGCTGGTTTTCTAGTTTTCGTAAAAATTCTATTTGGTTGTCGACAATTTGCGGACAGGTTTTTTGCCGAATTCTCTTAATCCCTTAATAATTACAAATGTGATTAAATATGATTATAAATGAGTGACTACGAATTAATTTTTCTGAATATCTAGAAAATTCAAGTAATTCACTCCTTATCACTGGATCTACAATATTTGCACCACCGTAAACAGGACGATCCCATTATATACATTTATATATATATATATATATATGAAAACGTATCGTTTTTTAATTCATATTCCTATTATTTGTCGTAAAACAAAGTTCCGGGCCACCTGTTCTTACCTGTAATATTATAATTTCGTTAAAAAAAAAAATAAAAAAATAAAATAATTATAATAATGGTAATAAAAAACACACACTACAGTGACACGTAGTGTACTTATATGCACGTAGGGTTTCTTTTTTGAAAAGAGAATTGAAAAAAAAAAAAATATATATCAAATTATAGACGCGTACCTAATTGTGAATTCTCTCGGCCGAATAATTATTATCATTATTAGTTTCGGAGTAATATCATACGTATGTATGTACTTCGAACACGAATTCTGAAAATGTGGATAGACGTAGCGGACATTTTCCCCGCATCGGTTCCGGTCCGCGGCCGGATGATTTCACTTTCGTGTCTAAACACACACCTGTCGGACGATCAAGGTCGATCCGGGTGAGCCACAAAAATCAAAAATCGTAAGCGTGATACGAGATTTAGTTACGGTCTCTCGCATTTTCCACCGGTTATATAACTCTTTTAATTTGTTGACATAACGATATATATATATATATATATATACACATGTACCTAATAATAATAATAATAATAATAATAATAATAATAATGGAAATTTCAGATTATTATCGTTAGAGCTGAGACCGTGCGTTACGGTATGTCTGCCGATGAATAGGAGCCGTCTTCCGATCCAATTATTATCCGTAATCACAACAATAAGACGATTGACCGTCCGATGGTGACGACGGCGAACGGCTCGTGATCGACGAAATGAATGTTATCGATTACTACGAGCCTTTTTTCGATTTTATCGAATCCAACAAGATCTACGTGATAATTGACAAGAAAAAACTCGAGGACCGACTAATGTGGGTGGGACGAGGGACAATGACTCTCTCATTGAAATAATTTTCAATGTTTATGTAAAAAAAAAAAAAAAAAACAATTGCTATTACATTTTAGATTTTTAGCGGAGCGAGAAAGCTACCGATTTTACAATGATGTTTGTTTTTTTTGCCAGTAGGAGTCGAGTAGGAATTTTAGAGTTTGTTTGTAAACGATAAAAAAATGTTTCTGGTTGGTACTTTTAGATGGTAATTTTTTCATTTTACCAGTCGTTTGCTTAAGCGTCAAAAAAAAAAAAAAAAAAAATAGCTTTTATACGGTGTACCGTGTATGCAGTATAAATGGAATACGTATAGGAAATAACAAAATAACAAATACAATTATCAAGGCAACCAATTTTTTTTTTTTTTTTTAATTGGCTATTTAAATTTTAAATGTCAAAAGTGTTTTATGTTATATATAATATTAAATACATTTCAAGAATTATTATACTGAACTTAGCTCAGAATCGTTTTATCGAATACAATATTTATGACTTTAAAATGCAATACGTTTATCAAGAATATTGTGTCCCATAATTATAAAGTGCATTTAATCCTACTGACACCCGACGATCGAAGTACTTCCACTTTCTACTGAACGGACTGATATTGTTTTTTGTATATTAAATTTTATACGAGTTTTAATATAATTTAGTTAGGTACACAGTGATGTGAATTTCAGGTCTATGATGAGATGTCAACAAATTGATCAAGAAACAAAAAACACACTTTTTTTCTGATTTTTACTCAATATTTATTTAAGTTTTATATAAGTTTTAATTAAAACAACAACCATATTATTATAGTATACAATCAAATAACCCATTTGTGTAACTACATGAATAGATTATAGTATATTTTATTCTATACATTTTTTATTTAAAAATTTTTAATTTATTTTATTAACATTTTATTATTGTTATATATACTATTTATAATCTGATAATATTATGTAGGAGAATATTTATTAATCGTATACATTGAAAAACAATGTTTTGTTGTTTGAATTTTCATTATATTTCACACTTTATTATATTGTATGGGAAAAATGTAAGTAAAATTAATTTGTAACGTTTAAATAAAATTAATTAATTAAAAAACGAAAAATTTACAATTGTGAAAATAGCAAATAAAAAAATCGAAGATAAAAACTGTGTTTTTTTAAGTTTTATAATTTCATTATAAAGTGATTTTTAAAATATTTATTACAATTAATTTGTAATATTAATATTGACTATTCGTAGAATTTGATCTAAATCACCATCGAATAATAATTGTAACAATTCGTTTTTATATAATGTTTCATTATAATGCATATAATGAAACATATTAAAATATAAAAATTAGCTAATAAATTCAAAACTCAAAAAAGACAATTCATCACCTATAAACGTAGCATATGGTAAAAAGTATGATGACGATAGTGCGGAAAACATAAATCACTATAACATCAAACTATTCTCAATAGTATAAATTGATATATTTATATTTATATTTTGAAATGGATATACATATTTTATAATGAATAAAAAAAGATTTTAGTTAGTGACCGCAGTTTATACAAAAATTACCTTTGGACATGGGTACTTTGACAATATCTATTGCATATCAAAATATTTAATACTAGATATTTATATTTAAATACCTTTTAGCTAAAGTTTACTTTAAGATTAAGGGTCTAAGTGTTAAAATAACGATATTATAGTAATCATTTGCATCACGTACTGACGACTATCTCTGCAAATGTGCGATTCTCTCACGGGCGTAACGTACGTACACTTGTCTCATAATAGTACAATACACGCCAGTCGATTATAATACGGCATCGTGCGGGTGTCATTTCCCGAGTACGCCAATTCGGAAATCTCCAAAAATACGATACTGAGTCTCGTAAAAAGCCAAAGTTTTGTGTTTTATATACACTCGAGTACAATTATTATATAATACTATATGTATAAAGTGCATATTTCGACCCGTGTTCATAACCGGTTGATTTAATCAAATAATGATACCTCGGGCTGTAGAACGCCGAGTTCTACAGAAATGCGCTGGATAATTCGGATTTTATGTAAATATTATCGTCTTTAAATTGGATTAAACGGGCCCTGAGACAAAACCCGCCGGATAATTGTACGGTTACCTTTAAAATATTATCATGGACGGAATTGTACGTGCATGAGTTTACCGGAGTTCGCATGCTAAATCGGCACAACGGCAATCAAATTTTCTCCGTGACAAATGCGTTCGGATAAGATATTAACAATATTTTTCAGGATTGCGTACGTACCTATTTACAATGTACATTGTACAATACATACGATACGAATGTTATTTTTGCGAAAATTACATTTTGTTCGAAATACTTGGCTAACATACTATCGATAATGTTATGCTTAAGATTTCAATGAACAACCAACGGTTTTATGCGATTTTCAAACAAGTATATTTGAGAAACTGAAAAAGTATACCTATTATGTCTCAAACCTGTGGGTTATACCCAGTTTACCGGCAGATACATTGCTGAATTACGAGACGTCGAAAAAATCACAAAACGGATATTCATATTTGCACACACTTGTCCAACCTGAATCCTGTGCATTTTTCCCCGAGCCAGGGAAAGTCACTCAATTTTAGTAACGGTTTAAGTTACGATAATTTAACTTTATTGAGTTCCATATAGATTATTTACAAGCTGATGATGAAAAAAAAGAAACTTGTTTATAAGTTACTCTTCAATAACCCGTATATTTTGAAAATATTAACTACATAATATTGAGACGAAAATTCATTTATCATTTTCTTAGTTTTTATCTATTGCAAAACTATTATTACAGAACACATTATATTATGGTGTAATAATTGTTTTTCATGATAGAGCAATGAATGTTTGTGAACGAATATTGATAACAATGTTTATATTTTAGATTTAGGATTTCATATTAAAATCCTGATTTAAAAAGTTCGTTATTGTAGTATTACATAAAATATTACATAAAGCAATTTTAATTTATTAAATCACAATAGTAATAGTATTTACGTTACCCGTTATTTTCGTAATTATTTAACGCGTTAAATTAAAAAAAATAGTTGGGGAAAATAGTAGGTCGTTAATAGTTACATATTGGTTATTTTTAGTAATTATAGTTACGTAACATTTATTTCATAAATATTAACGTAAAACCTTCAGCATTGGCAATCCTTAAATAATCCTTATGATACTTATATAATACTTTTATAGTTTAGACCATAGAATGCGAATTGATCAAATGGAAATATTGAAATTTCCCATTAAATTGCAGACATTTTAAATCAAAGTCAGATTTTCAACATTGAACAATACCATCGTGTTTATTTCTGTCAAAAAATATAGGTGAAAGTTAAAAAATTGTATATAAAATGATGAAGCTTATAAACAATATAAATATAATATATAAAAATATCATTGTTTGTACTTTGAAGATAACAAAATAAAAAGTAAACCAAAGAAGTAGTGGTTATAGTACCTAATATAAAATATTTAACTTATCTGATTATTTATATTTATTTTAAAACCCAAAATAGATAGGTCGACCCACTAATTCGTGAAAATAATGGCTACTTTATCCGACTATTCAACTCGAAACGCTTTAACGGAAGGAAATCGAAGACCACATATTCTAACCTTAACGATAAGATAAAACCACGACCATGAGTTGCGGTCAAAAGTCGTCGAGCTAGTAGCGAAGTAAAATATTAACTAGCATTTTATTTTAAATACCTTTGTAACTCGTAACATAACAATTATTATAACATATATATAACTATTAAATAACAATAATTATTTTAAATATTTCTCATTATTATTATAATGTTTCATCGTAATTTTTCCCACTTACCGCGTTCGTTGAGTCGACTACACATTTTCTTTCCACTGCCCCGTATTGAGCTGTATTCTGCCAGGCTTCAGGGATAGTTTTTTTTTTTTTTTTATTGTTTCCATCGTACAGCAGCAACGGTGCTTATTGTTATTTCGGTTTCCGTTGTAACGCTTCTGACCTATATAACCCTGAACGCAGCGACGTTAATTTGTCCAAAAATAAAAAAAAACCACCCCATTTTCCTTAAAAAAAAAAAAAAAATCAAAATTCATGAAAGGGTTGTAGTTCGCATAGAGATATAGTGTACCGTGTATATGGGGCAGTAGTATACAGTTATATATCTGTCCCTAAATCGGTCATAGCAGCTCATTACTATTCACTCCGCAAATACGACCCCGCGAAAACTTTATATATATATATAGTGTATACCGTATACCGGGTTATATGTGTGTACCCGATGGTCGAAGGTTAGGCGGTTCGTTAACAAAAAAACAAATATATACTAATAATAATAAAAATAATAATTATAACTGGAAATAACCGATAAAAGGATAAACGCGCAAAGGAATATCAAAATCGCCCGGTGACCCCGACCTCTTTGCTTATCTAATATAGTAGGTATAATTTGCGGTTTCCCCGTGAGTATTTTATCATTGTCGATTTTTTCATGAGAAATGCAGCAGAGCCAATTCGGGGGCGAAGTAATACGATATACTGGAATACGCTAAAAGATGAATAAAAAATAAAAAAATAGTATTTAGAATATTTCAAGACAATATTGGACAATATTATAGTCTTTTTGAACAAACGAAAAGTCCACGCAAGACACTATGCTTAAAATAATATTTTAATATTATTTTTATTGTATTTTTTAGATATTTGTGTCCGGTTGCACGAAAATGGACCCTTTAAACTTTTAAGAGTCCGTTGGTGAATGCTTCATTTTAAAATAATATGCTGTTAAATTGCGTGTTAAACGTGTATCTGTTGAAAAAAACAACAGACCTTTAAACAGATTACCACAAGAGGTTAGGTATTATACCAAGGCTTGAAACGGCAAAAAATATTTCGGTTTTGATTTCGATTTCGATTACCGGTATTATGTTTTTTTCTGTTACGATTTCGATTTAAAATACCGGGTTCAAAAATATTTTTATTTCAGTTTTGACTCTACATACCAGTATTTTATATTTTAGATTTCGATTTCCATTTGAAATACTGGTTTAAAATAATTTCGTATACCGGTATTTTCGGTATTTTATACTTTTGTTTTCGATTTAAAAAACCGGTTTTAAAAAAAAAATTGGTTTCGATTTAGACTTTAAATACTAGTATTTTATTTTTATATGAGATTATCTTTTAAATATTAATTTCGAGTATAAGTTTGTATGTGTTCAATAAAATTCTTAGTAATTTTATATAATATATGTATATATATTCTTTTTATTTTTATTTTTTCCCGTAATCTTGGATTCGATTTTCACCAATTTAAATGCTCAAATACAAACCAGCACTGCCATTAAATGTTATTTTTCGGATTTAATACTCTAATCATGAAATGGGTTATGTGGTTGCTATAATTTATTTTCTAATAATTAACATAATACTTAACTATTTTAACTCAAAATTATAACATGGGGTTGTCAGAGTAACGCACCTTTGTAAATATTATTTATTTAATTAATTATTTTGTTTAATTTTGGACACAGTATACAGTCATAATATTATATATTTTTGTTTCGATTTTGATTTTCAAAAACATTTCCTTTTTTTCGATATTGATTTTCATTTTGTAATGGTTTAACCGGTATATGATACCGTATTCGATACCGATTTCAAGCCCAGTATTAGGTATACTACATGTATTGTATAGTAAATAATAAAAAATAAACATAAGGCAAATGTGAAATATAATAAGTTATTAAAGTATTTTGATATTTATCTATTTACGTTATTATTACAAGTATTGGAAAATATTATTAATTATGATATGATAAAATTTAACAAAGTGTTACATTTTAACGACGTGAAATCGAGAGATTAATAAATGGACCATTAATCCGATATTTGATAGTCTGTTAAAAATTTAACAAACGTTTATGCAACACTTTTATTTTAACTAGACGTTAAAAGTTATATGCAACCAGGCATTATTACATAATGTATATCGTCAGTCGTCCCTCGTCACTCGAACAATTTTTACATTATCAAATTTCATTGAAATTGTAACATTTCGTTAAAAAGCATAACTTTTCAAAGATCGCCTTTATTAAATAATTTGTTATTTATACGTAATGTGGCTCATAAGTTATATGAGTCTGTTGTCTGTAGGAACACGGTGATCACTCAAACATATTTTATCGATTTATTGCGAAAATTTAAGTTTTTTTTTAACGCAATATATTATTTCGGTTGGAAAGGAATGCGATTTTATAATAATATTATTCGAGAAAATTGTGTGAATTTTTTAACTGCCGAAATGCATTATTATCGTGTATTTATTCAAACGCGATATATTTTTTTAAATATTTTAATAAACTTTATGGGCTTGGCGAACGTGTTTTCGACGGAAAGTAGAGACTAAAAAAGAAAATAATAATAATATTATTAATTCCTATAAGAGAATAAATCGTACCATTATATTTGTTTAATCTCTTTGTATTTCATAAAAATAATAATATATACTGACGTCGTTGATCGCTACACGCGCGTGAAAGAAAGAGCCAAGTGAAAAACCATACAATAATAAATATATCTTAAAATTACGTGTTTATGAAGCGTATATCCCAATTTTGTAATCATAATTTTTTAGTTCTTTGTTATATTACCTATAATAATTTTTTTTTTGTAATTAGCAATATTTTTTTTCTCGTTTGAACGTATAGTCGTTCTATATTTACGGAAAACGAGAAAAATGGGACACTTATGGACTTGTCTATGTCACTTGCCTTTGTACTGTATTAAAAATTCCACATATTTATGGTATTACATGCAGTGCCATTTTTTATTTTCGACGTTGGTATTTTGGTGTCAAGGTGAAATTATGCGTGGAAAACTATGAAAAATGTCAAAAATTAAAATCAAACATTAACGTTTTATTGGTTTGGTATATAATTTTGTTATCTCGTTACTATAGTATACGAAAATTAGTTGGCTACAATAATATTTTATTAGGATGTCAATAATTTTGATAGAAAATATTATTTGTTTGCTCGAAACAAATAAAAAATCACAAATAAATATTGTTATAGTACAACGTTCAAGAGATAATTTTATGTGCGTTTTTCGAAATATTAATTATCAAAAAGTTATAGAAATGTTTAAAATCCAGTCAATAAGAGGTAGAAAAACTTCGCTTGTTTTATATAATACTAATGGTAGATGTATTAAATTTAAAAGCAATTATGAATCATTATTTTCAATAAAACAATTTGGTTTAGTATTATTTTCCAATTTATTTTAATTTTTTGGTTTTTCCGTAGTTTTACCATACGTTTAGAAAAACTACTGAAGAAATCAAAAATGTATATGTTTAAAATATTAATTATTATAAAATTCCTATCAAAAATATTCTTACAAGAAAATTCTTACTCAACTTTTATGAATACTAGGTATTCAAAAAATGTATATAAGTATACGTAAAAAAAAAAAAGAAACATTTCAAAATTGTATAAAATTACTGAAAAGTGGTTAACAATTAACATGTATTGATATTATTATATCGTCAATATAGTATACTTGTATATAGATAATAAAGTGCTATTATAGTGAAATAACTATACGTTCCATTTTTTGAGGGATGTCCCTTTTTTGAAAATTGCGTCCTGTTGTTTGTATAAAATTTGTATAAAAGTGGAGTTCTGTTTTTATGATTTGAGAAAAGCTTATGAATTATTTTTTTACTTGTTTATTGCTGTTTTCCAAGCGATTTATGAAAGTTTTAGCGGCAAGTTATTGCGATTGATCTTTCTTATTGTTGTTGTTCCGATTTGAGATTTTAAAATATAGTCACGCTGTGCTCTTAGTTACTAATCTATATACATTTTAAGTTTTTGGTATTATATTTAAAATACAACTATACTGGGAAAATCCGAAAATGGCCTATTTAAAGTAACAACTATAATTCATTTTCATCAGAACATCTTTATGGAAAAACTTAAATCTTTACGTCCAAAAATATGTACATACATAAAAAAAAATTGGGGAAGTAGACGTGAAGAAGTATTTTCTACTCTTAAAGAATATATTGCATTCAAAAGCATTCTAAAAAAAATTCTGAGCCAGTCTTCGGTGTAAGCATGACTGTTACTACCAGTTATATATTCAGATATTTAATATGTTTAACAATGCATTGTAAGAATAACATAGCAATAAATAAAATTAAGTGACCTTTCCAAATATGTACCAACTTGAACGAATTTTCAATCACAAATCTATCTATACATTTATTTTATTCCTTCAACCCTAGAAAATGTATACAAACAATACACATATAAAAAATTTCAATTTAATTATAAAAGTCGGGAAGCACTTCGTATATTGTGTAGGATAATGATGACGGATATACCTATTGAATTTGAAAGTAATAATAAATCATTTATTTCTAAAAAAATTATGCTGAGTGAAGTTTCTATGGATATACTTGACAATAACTGCAGATTGTATTAATAATATATATATTATATATATGATAATATTATTTTAAATAATGAACAGAAAAAGTTGATAAGGAGTGCGAAAATTTATTTGGAATTATTTGGTGATTCGAACCGTGGACCCTTCACGCATGACAACACTGTCAGCTTCCACTGGACTACGTAGACCACTGTAGTAAAGCATAACAAAATATACCTCTTAAACGAATTGATAAAATTGTTAAATTTCAATTTGATATAACTTTAAAACCAAGTTAGACCTTCAAATTCTGACTTACAATACTCACCATTATTTTTTATTAAAAATAAATAAATAATAAAAAAAACACATCATTGTAAAACCAATATTTTCCTAGTATGGCTCAGAATCTAAAACATCATTGTAAAATCAATTTTCTTGTTACTCTAAGGAACTAAAGTTTAAAATGTTTTTTGTATATCCAAATAATGATATGAGTATTTACAAAAAAGTAAAACCTTGATGAGATTGCCTGTGAATTTTTATCATTTATCACCTACACATTTGATAGTATACGTGTATTAACACTTTAAAACATTCTAAAATTAATTTTTTGATTTTTTTCATGTATATAGTGATAACATTTCAACGACATTGTTACTGATATCGATAATTAGTAAATTTAAATTGCCACGTTATAATTTTTCTTAAAATTGCCATTTAATTAAAAATTGGGTGTATATTATTTTCTAAAAGGAAATTACTCATTATAGTTTATAAGGACTATGAAAATTATAGAATAAAAATATTTTTCTTTATAAAAGAACGTATCAAAACCAGTATCATACTGGCTTTTATTGGTAAAATGTTTTGAAAATGTGATAAAAAAATATTTCGGATAAACAAGTGTATTAGTAGGTATTAGTAATATTATATATTGTTCTTAATTTTATCGCATAATTTTTGTCATTGTTATAAAATGAAAATATATGATTGTTCTATAAAATATAAAATAATGACTAACACTGTGTACACAGTTTTATAAAAACTTTAAAATATTAATTAGAAAATATTTAGATATTTATTTTTTTCATAAAATAGAAATAATTAAAAATAATAATTTTTGCATTGTAAAAATTTATCTTTTCGTTAAGTGTAAGAAATCGATGATATTATTTAATCAGATATTTTGTTTTCGGTTTTTAAAATTATTGGCCTCTACCATGGTTGTTTGGTGAAAATTTCTGAATATTCATTAATATGTTGTTGTGATAAACAGAAATTACTAATAGACAATTATTATAGTTATTATTATTTATTTTGAAAATTGTTTTCAATTCAAAGAAAAATGCAATTTAAATAAATTAAAACATTTTTTAATTAAAATGAAAAAACGTTATTATTTATTGGATATAATAATATAATATGTAAGTGTTTATATATTATATTCGTTTAAATATAAATAAAAATGAAAATAATTTTCAGCTTTCTTCTAATATAAAAACAAAAAAATAAGTATGCTGTTTCTTTATTATTTTTATGTAGAATTAAATAATTGTATTTTATTGTAGTCAGCAATCGTTTCGTAGGCAGCTATAAATTTCCCCCTTGCATTCTTAGTCAATGATATATATATGCCAACGATGTGTAAAAATTCATTCATTGCAATATGCGAATTCAATGCTTGTAATTTTTAATAAAATTTATTGCCTGTTATTATTATTCTAACGAATATAAAAGAAACTGAATATATATGTTTTTGGAATAGGCACTACTTAAAAGAGAATGTGCACTAAAAAATATCATTAAAAATTACCCATTTTCTTGTGTTTATTCGAAAAATTTTCTATACGTTTTTATATTCTTTCTATTCGAGTAGATTTAATAATTTGTATAATAATGAATTGGACTCCGTTACACACCGTTTGAGCTCCTGGACTATTCTAGAATAGATCTTTTCGCGTATTTTGGAATAATTTTCATTTTACATACTAAAAGCAACAATAATAACTACAATAAAAAACATAATATTATACATTTTAATTTTATAATTTATTAAGTATGTAACGTACCTATGCTTTTCTCTATTTGTTTTCATTTGTTTTGTATTTTTTACTCGCTTCAGTCGTATACATAGTCGTTACAAGCAGCAACAGGTCACCATACTTTTTAGTGTCCAGTCATCGTAAATGTTAATTGCGTCTATATTATACACATAATATATTATGTGAATATTTACGGACATTTAAGTGTCAAAGCTGATTGATAGTTAATTAATTAATTAACGTTTTACCCACCGAATGCGTAAGTCGCGATCATGGCTGAAATAATACGTACTTATAGTAATATTATAATATTATGTATACTTATACAGTTATACGAGTATCAATTTATAGGTAACCACGCTCTTCCTTGACAAGTAACGGTCTGGTCGAGTTTTTAATTACCTAACTATGTGTATGTATGTATTAACCTTAATCGAATAATGCGTGTGAGACATAATTATCGTAATCAATCAAAAATGTTATGATAAATTAGATACCACATACCAGACATGAGAAGTAGTGGTCACATCGTCGGTTTTGTGTGCACTACTCGTATTATAAAGTACCTACATAATGTGATAGTATATTTTTTATTATTGTACCTATATAATAATTTGGTACTTAGTAGGAATGCATCCAAGTGCCGTCTCAAATATAAACGTTGTAATACAAATTTCACTAGTTCCATCCCAGTATAAAAAAAAAAAAAAACTATACACAGATTTCGTCCATAATTTAAAAATATTTTCATATACCAATTCTGTCCTTCAATTTTTTTATACGCAGTGATTAATTAATCACATTAACTAATTACAATAATCATACCAATACCTAATTATAATTTAATTGTGTATATAAAGTGTAATAGGACTAAAAATTCGACAAATGCAACAAATATATTTAAAATGAAAAAATCAATTTAATAGAAGGGAGTTAACAAAAAAACATAGAGACCAAGAAACTGATAAAAATATGACAAAAATATTTTAATGAATTATTGAAAAAGAAATTTTCAAGAGAAACCAAAATTCGAGTTGAGTGGAATTTAGTTATGGTGAATGTAATAAAAGAAGAAGAAGTGTGGAGTGAGGTTATAAAAATTAAAATTAAGAAAGCGGTAGGACAAGATAGCGTACCTGTTGAAGAATGGATAGCATTAGGGTATTTAGGTATAGGGTGGCCGACAAAGTTATTTAACAAAATATAAACGATATATACAAGAATGTGGGAATTATAGTGGGATAAAAGGAATGAGTAACATTTTGAAAATTTTAAAAAAGGTTATAGATTAGAGACTAAGAAGTGAGACATATGTTAAGATAAATCAGTTTGGGTTTGTGATTGGAAGGTCAAAAATGGAGCTAATATCTTGTATAAGACAATTAGTTTAGACGTACAGAGAAAAGGAGAGGAAGTAGTGTATGATAGTTATTGATCTAGAAAAGGTGTATGATAGGGTTCCTAGAGAGATCTTTAAATTAGCATTAATGAAAAAAGAGTTGGCAAAGGCTACATGAATTTAAATAAGGAAATATATAAAAGAAAAAATACAAGAGTCATGAGCTTGTATGGAGAAACAGAGGATTTACGGTCAGAGTAGGAGTGCACCAGGATTCGGCTTTGAGCCCTTATTTATTTTCTTTAGTTATAAATGAAATAACAAAGGATTTACATGATGAGCTACCATGGTGCATACCATGGTTGCAGATAATATAGTGTTAATTAGTCATAGTTACAAAAAAGTAAATAGTAGATTGGAAGAAAGGATAGAAGCTCTCTTAGGGAAGGATTAAGGACTAGTAGAGGTAAAACAGAATATATAGAGTATGATATTGGAGAAAGGAAACATAGAGCGAATAGGGAGAGGTAAGTTATGAAGTTTTGTGGAGATTCAATAAATGAGGTTAAGAGGATCAAGTATTTAAAATCTGTATCATAGAAAAATTGTAGTTTTAAGGAAGTTACAAAATATATAGTTAAAATTGGATGAATAAAGTGAAGAGAAGGGTCAAGTATTTTGTGTGATATGAGACTCCCAATTAGATTAAAATGTTTTAAGATAGTAGTTAAGCCTGCAATAATGTATGGACTGGATCAAGAAGTAGATAGAGAGATTTAATAGATTATAAGTGTGGTAGATATGAGAATGTTAAGATGAACGAGTGGAATGACTAGAGAGGACAAAATAAGAAATTAGTTTATAAAAGGTAGTATATGAGTGGTTCCAATAGTAGAAAAGATTAGGGAAAATTGATTAAAATTGGTAGGTAATATTTTAAGGGGGAAGGAGAGAGGTAGTAAACTAATAAATATAATATATGTCAAAGAATTGAGGGGAAGAGGAAGACCAAATATGAGGTAATAGAGAATGCTATGTGGTGAGCCGGTGTTTCAAGAATACAGGAGATAGAGTTCTTTAGAAGTTGATGACTATGCGGTAGCTGACCAAAAATTGTTGATAAAAAGATTAAAAATCAATTAATTCAAATAAAGTAATACTTTAATATATTAATAAACTAAAAAATATTATTAAATATATGTAATATATTATGTAATATATAATGTAATATATTAAAAAAAAAATTATATATTTATATATATGTTAAAAAAATACATATTGAAAAGAAAAGAAAATATTCCTAGAGTATACGAAAAAAAACACTAGTTTCATCCATAAGTCATCATCTAGTTAGAAATTAATAATATTAAATAAATAAATTAATTAGTACAAAAAAAATATGAAAATTAATAAAGAGAATAGATAAAATATGTTATCAAACACTTGCTAGAAAATCATGTAGGGTAGTGTTGGTGAATATCATTATCTTTAAAATCTATTTATTATTTATACAAACAAAAAATCCAAAATATCTACTTTTTCAAGTTCTTCCCATTACTAGAAAGAACTAGGTACCTATATTATAACCATTTTATTTTAAATTTGTTGTAAATGCAGAATATTATTAAATTTATTTACTTATGAATTGTAATATTTATAATATATATTTTTATTTAATTTTTTACATTATAGAACAGATATATAATATGTTTTATATAATATATATTTATATATTATGATTCAATATTATATCGTAAAACGTACAAAAGCACTTAATATTCACAGTGCCGTTTGTTCGCGATAACTTTTACAGTTCATTATTTTCTATTTTATTATTTAATATGGATAAATTGAAAATATCTAAAAGGTCCCAATAGTAAAAGTTCTTGTATACTTATATTTTATTTAAATTAAATAAAAATACATCGACAAAAAGTGTTAAAAAAAAATATGATGTAATATGGAAAAAAGTTTCACTGCATTAAAACTTATGTACGCATATTCGTATTAGTACGTATATGAGCATAATAATATTATTTATCATGCGTTATTCACGTACGTGACCTAAAATGAACATAAATATTAATACAATTGAGTTATTAAAAATTTAATATTTTATTAATCCAACAATATTATTGTTATGTATTTTTTTCAAGAATTCTTATATTAGTAGATAATTTCTTTTCACTAAATATTTACTTAAGTACAAAATATACACAAAAATGTTTTCAAAAATATTTTTCAATTTTGTGCCACTTGTAGCAACTATCAATTTTGAGGGTAAAAATTTAAATAAGAATTATGTGTATATTATTTTGATGACGATCAACGCGTAGGTAATCGATATTGATTAACTTTTTACATTTCCATTTTTAGTAGATTTTTTAAAAACTTGAGTTTACACTAAACATGTATTAACAGTATTAACAGTAATATGGTACTAATTTTTGGATATTTATAGAAATTGAAGATTTTGAGTTATTTTTAGATTTTATGATATTATTTCAAAAATTTTGTACAATATTACTCTAAGTATAATACTTATAGGCTTTATGCATATAATTATACACTGGACTGTTAAAAATATAAAATATTGAACGTATATTAGGTACAATAAATAAGTAGATACGTGGTATCTAGACCTATAATATACTAAATACTAATATTACTATATTATTCTATTTATAATTATAATTGTATTTATAATTTACATTATACAGGTATTTGAGTCATACAAGGGGACATTTCCAGTTTTCAGATATGAAAATTTAACATAATGTCTGTTGTACCTTACTTCAGATATATTCAAAAACCTTGAAAATCGATGGTGACGATTTTGTTTTTATAAACATTTCAAATAATCGGAAAAATTTATTTGTTTAGTGGGAAATATACTGAATATATAACCCACAGAAATATTCGTGTAATTGGTAAATATTGAAACATCACTCAATATCTATTTATCGAAAGAATTGATTTATCAATACTTTCAAATTAAATATATTCACCACCCAACGATTGGAATTGTCCTACCCAACGAAAAAAGTGCTTCTCCCTCCTACTGGTTGACTTTTTTTTTTATTAAATTTAAAATACAATTTACTACTTTTTTGATAGTTAAAATTAATTTTTCATACTTTAAAAAAAGTACATGTAATGGTTTCAATAGATTCAAGGATGTCTATATACATTAAAAAAAAATACCAATTGATATGTTTTATGAAATAGTTTAAACAATTTTACAAACGGAAAGTTATATTAAAAGACACACGAAATTTTCACGGGGTTTCAGCCTAAAATAACTTAAAATATAGTTTCCTGTCTAGTTAGGAATACTATCACGAAAAAGTAATGGGAACATCATGTTATAATTCAAATGCATATTAGACAAAAAGAACACTTACACTCAAGATTTATTTAAAAAAATTTTACGAACAATTTTCAATGCAAATAATTTGTATTTTGAACGTTCAAATATATAAACCTATTATATGTACCTCAGTGGTTTCATTTCAGTTTTTTTGTGTGCAAACTTTTAGGTAGGCAAATTCTAATATTTCAAATGCCCGCTTTTTAAAATAATGTACACATATATATATATATATATATATAATTAATCTTAATATTATAAACACACTATATGTATATTTTACAATTAATATTCATATCGATTTATTGTTATTAATACTTTTAATGCAGTGATGCCGTTGCACACCCAGCACTCCACAAACGACGCGCCTGAGGTACCTACAGAAAATGATAAAAAAAAAAAATCACACATTGCCCTATTTATTCGCACTATATCTTTAATGTTCAAGAATAATAATATTGCACTATTTCTGCATTCATTCATATGAAAGTCATTATTCACTATGATTTTTAGATTTTCTCATTCATAATGTGTTTGTTATAAATTTAAATACAAAAGTATATTATAATATTTTAAATATGATTTCACACGCGACGATAAACATAATATACGTACATGGTGTATATGTAATAAGTACATAATATCATTATATTTATATGACAGTTGATTTTCGTGGTACATTATATTATATAGTTTCCTCGTGTGTGCAGTCGAACCGAGAACGATTGAAATACGATTTTAACACATCGTGATTAAATCAAAATTATACATCGTGCGTCGAGTGTAATAACTAATAATATCTCGTACTTATTATGATTTTATAAAATCGAACATTTTTTTTACATTCCAATAGTTTTCCTAAAATATTGAAATTGTATATGTATTACATACGTATATATATATATATATGTATATATATGTACAGTAGATGTCTCTATTTTACGTGATCATTAATTAGAATTCACATTCAAAACCGAAAATTCACGGATACTAAACATATTTTAAACAATAATCTAAAAATATAAAACAATACAAATAACATCTTTCTCCTTAGTAACCAAATTAACAATCCTATAGTTATATGTACTATAGCAACTATAAAAAAGCAAACGGATACAACGAGGATATAATAAGGGGAAACTTAGTTTAAAATATTTATTGAAAATATCCACTTATATTATAAAAAAATAATATAGATACTTATAAAATAGAAAATGTTTCTAATGCTTTTTTGAATTTCATTAGTTTTCACAATAATAAGAATACTTTGGGCATATTTTCTTTTTCATATATTATATTTAGTATGATATACATTAGTTTTTATATGTTTAAAAATATTGATTATATATATATACTTGTAAATATAACACATATACTACCCTATATACTAATATAAAAAAAAAATAATAATAAATTAATATATATATATATATATAATAATAATGACATTAATTATAATACATAAGTATATTACTAACATTAAATAATTATTTTATTAATTTTTATGGAAACATTTGAATAAGAATTATAATTTTGTATTTGGGAAAGTTTAATATTAAGGAAGCATATTTTTAATAAAACGTATAAATCAGTAATAATAATATAATTATTATTATTAAATCATTTTAATATGGGATTACGTGTAGTATATAAGATGCGGTAAAGGAGTAAAAATTAGGGAGAATAGATTGACATTACTCGGTCATGTATTATAGAGGAAAGAGACAGAGGCAATAAGTTTAGTAAAGAAAATGTGTATTTATAAAAAGAGAGGGAATGGAAAACTAAAAAAGATGTGAGGAAGTGGTGGCGAGTGTAAGAAATGTGGGAGTAAATGAAGAGGATGCAGCAAATAGAGTTAAAGGGAAGTGTAGGACTAGGATTGCCGACCCTAAATGGTTAGGAGAGAGGGCATAGAAATATTTATTCTCTCGTCTTTTGTGTCTATTGTGCCATTTAAGTATTTATTTTCTTGAAAAGAATTTAAAGAAGTATTATTATGATTCTCATTAGATTTTGTTTCAAAATAAATAAATATACCTAATTCTGAATAATTATTAATATATATATAATATTTAAAAAAGCCAAGGTACATAATAAAATTGGAGAGCCAACATTTGTATTTGTATTTGAAGATATATGGTTCGATATGATGAATAAAATATTTATTATTCAGTATTCCAGAACATAATATTGTGGACAGAAGATAGACTGTGAGTGAGTGCATTAAAGGGTATATTTAGAGAATCAAATGAAGCCGCAAAACGTTTGTGGGGAATTAAAACTAGAAGGCAATCGAAAAAACTACGGAGAATGTCGACATTATAGAATTTATTCCAATCAATATCCAAAATAATCTGTTTGATACCATAATTTTATTAAATCAATATGTATAGTGAATGTTAGAGCAGATATAGTATTATTACTGTCAAATTTAAATATCCATACATCCATAGTATGACTAATACAAAAAAAAAAAAAAAAAATACAAAAAAATTGTAATCGCATAATACTATTAACCATCTACCTATATCATTATTCATTGACTTTGACAAACATTTTAAATAACTGTGGTTTCACACAACAGAAAAATCAATATCTGTTTTTGGTCCATACTCGTATATTTGTTTCTTAGAAGAGGAATTAATTTCATGAATATTAGCTACTGGATCGTGTCCGTAATTCCTTAAAAATACTACGTGAGGAGTAAGAATTATTTATAATTTTTTTAAAAATCAGTACAGTTTGAGTGATTTTTAAACGAGAAATGGTAAAATGTACTTAGGACACTACTGTATAATTGAAAAAAAAAGGCTGAACCTAACGTGGATACATCATAATTTGCAAACTATTGATTAATTTAAAGATTATCAAACCAATGATTTCTAATAGTATACAAATATGTTCACACAATACAACAAACGAATACGAATTTAAAAATTATTATATAGTTAAAACACCTTTGATAAAAGTAATAGAGAATGATATTTAGGAAATAACCTCGTTAACGTTTAAATATTAATTATCAAAACATTTATGTACTTCAAAATAAATTTTTTTTTTTTTACTTTAGGTAATAAGCTGAATATTAAAAAAAATATATGGATAGTAGGTAGTCATTTTTTTTTAGTTATGTATGTGTGTATGTATATATGTATTTATGCATCGTATGACTACATACACCCAATGAAAAGAAGTTTTTCTTTCTACCTAAGAAAACTACTGGAAAAATCAAAATACGCTACGTATAGAATACCATCTAGATCTGGTTTTCTATTGATATTATGCCCCTTCTTGGCTCTTTTTGGTTGAAAATTTAGTTACAGAAAAAAAAGAAGAAATACACATCATTGTAAATTCAATAGCTTCCTCGCTTCACTCAGAATTTTAAATTGTTAAATTGTTAAATTGGTATTTAAATTTTTGTAATCGTGTTATTTTTTTTTTAGAAAATGTTGTGATTACACCAGTAGCGTGTACACAGGGGGGATATGGGGTATATATCCTCTCTTGAATTTTTTTTTTTAGAATTTGTTGCCTTTATAGTGTTTTTAATTAATTTATTTTTTATAATTTTATAATTTAATTTAATTTATTTTATTTAAATTGATTTAGAAAATGGCTACACTTTTGGACTTCAATATGTCTAATAAAAGATTAAGAAAAAAACAAAAGAATCTGGCAAATCCATGTTTAGTTGGTAATATTCAATCAGAGAGTTATTATAGAATTACTGTATATGAAATTTTATTAAATTAATAATTAAAAATCAATATGATATATAGATACTACCATATGTTATGTTATATTTTAATTTTTTTTAGGTTTTCAATGTTTATTTTCCAATGAAATTGAAATTGAACCATTTAAAAAGCTTGTAGATTTTTATCTTGAAACAGACTTTCATACTGTATTAGTAGAATTAAAAATATGGAAATCGAAACTTAAAATAACGAAAAAAAAAAAAAAATCCTAAATCAGGATTAGAAGCACTACAATTATGCAAATTTCAATTTTCCCGAATATATATATTATTAAAAATTTCATGTACTTTTCCTGTATGAGCTGTAACACCTGAAATGACATTTTCATTTTTGAAAAGACCGAAAACATCCTTAAGGAACACTATGTCTGAAGTGAGGTGTAAATTGTAATAACAGGTATATTTTATTATTTCATACAATCTAATCAATTATTGTTTTCGACTCGACTGAATGGATTCACCACACTATCAACGCACCATGATGTTCCAGTTACAGCGGAAGAAGTACTCGATATTATGTCTCGGACAAATAGAAAAATGGATATTTTACTGTAAAATTCAAATAAAGTTTTAATAATTTATAACATGTTCTATTTTATATTATTATGTATAAGCGTTAGTCGGTAAACTGTAAGGGGTTCGGGGTTGGAAGTGAACTTTGTAAAAAATATATTCATCCCCTCCCTCCCATAGAAAATTCCTGTGTACGCCACTTATAATATACATTTAAAATCGACTGTACTCATATATAGGTACAGTGTCTTTTAAAAGTTAAAACTACGATATGTGACCATATTATTATATTTTTATTATTTTTTCGAACGATATGTTCAAGTGGGGACTGACAAGCGGTTGTAGTCTGTTGGAATTTGTGTTCGGAATACCGAAAAATGCCAGAGTCATATCAACGTCATTGGTCATCCCAAAGAACGAACAGCGAGGAGACAACGGGAAAAAGAGACCGCAGATAAGAGAGGCGGAGGAAAATGTGTACGAAAATCGGCAAAAACTTTAGACTCGCATCGGCGACAAGAGCGTTTTATGAGCGCGGAATACGTGTTTTTCGTTTTTTTTTTTTTTTTTCGTTTTATTTCCTTGCGCGGTATGGCGACGGGCGGTCGGACGGGCCCGATCGCCGCAAAAAGCTCGGTCGCATTAATATTCCGTCGGTTCCGTGCGGCGGGCAAAAACTTTCCCCATATTATATATACGGCGGCGGCGGCCCCGTCCAGATGGCGATGATAATAATGCGAACCGATTTGCTCTCGACAAAACGTGTTGTATGTGTGACGGTGAAAGAGAAGAACACCGGCCGTGTATACGAGGGGGAAAAAAAATCCAACCGACCAAAGTCGTATATAATATAGGTAATAATAATAATAATAATAATAATAATAATAATAATGACAATAATAATAAATAATGATAAATAATAATAATAATATATATTTATACGATATATGTGCGCAATGTGTTGGACGTCTAACGACGTGGCGCCCCCGTCGTATCCGTTACGCGTTCGTCGACTCTGGAAGAGAAAAAGAATTCCTCGTCATCGCGTCGTTACCGCACGACGGAATCAATATTGCGCGTTCCGACGTACACGCACGATTTCCTCGTCGGTCCCCGCCCCCCCCCCACCCACCGGTCCTATACGCGCGCATAATATATTGCGTCTGCCGAACCGTGCGAGAGTCGGCCGACGATAGGATAGGATATAATATTATATACCCAACTAGTCACTAGACATTTCAAATTTTACTCTCGGCGAGCCGCACGAACGCCGGTAACGTTACGTTACGGACGTTTCATATGTTTTCCCGCGGAAAATACCCGTTGGTTTTCGGTTCACCCGGCCCTTGAGGTGGAATCCGCGATAAGGAGTTTCGAATTTACATTTTCACTGTTTAACCCATTAGGTGGTGGTATACTGTTCAAAGTGCACCAGCGTCGATTTCCCCCAGCAAATCTGTTTTTTTTTTTTTTTTTTTTGGATGCGGGGCCGTTAATTAATAACAATCTAAAAAATTAACAGACAGGTCAATTTTAACATTTTACCGGGCCGTTTTCCTTAAAACGTTAAATAAGCAAAACAGAAAAAAAAAATAAAATAGTCTTCCACTTTTTTTTCTAGCTATTATGAGAAAAATTTGATAATTGTACAGTGTCAATGGCCGTGCATTTAGAGCATTATTTTTCGGGTGCGCGGGGGCTTTTAGACAGGTCAATTTTAACATTTCACCGGGCCGTTTTTCTTCACATTCTAATGCTACGTTCAACGTAAATAAACAAAACAAAAAAAAAAAGGTTTTTTTTTTTCTAACTATTCCGAGAAAAATTTGGTCGGCTCAATTATATATTCTATGCCGGCGTATTTAGAGCATTGGCAGGCCACTTTTAAATTAGTGGTGGTGCCATTGCACACCCTGAACCCCCTCTCCCAAAATAACGCCATTGTGGACCGTATCCGTTTTTCTTCAAAAATCAGTTTCCATTTTCCTCCATTTCCAACTTCATCAAAAAAAAATAAAATGTCTATTCCATTCTCCTCCACTGATCATATACGCTTTTCGATTGTCCATTTTCCTTCAAAACATTGGACACATTGATTGGTATTCATAATTTATTTATCAGGTATTTATTTATATTACATTATTATTAATTTAATGAAAAAGAAGAAATAACGACACAAAATAAATAAAAACATACCAAGTAATTATTAGGTGTACCTATTTATTATTATTATATTTTTATTTTTCACAAATAATTTGTCACAAATCTAGTATACTTAGTTAAAAATTCAATATTGATAAATAATATATATATATATACTATATTTATAAAATAATATTTTAAAAAAATGTAATGGATTTTTTTTTTTTTTTTTTAATTGTAAAATTGTATATATATATATATTGTTTTTATGATAGTATCGATTTAAAAGACTAATAAGTTTAGTGTATTTACCTCTTATTTTATTTTAATGTAAAATAAATAAATAAACACATTGATTTATTTTTTTTTAGAGGAAAATTAACAATGGAGGAAAATGGTCCCGTCCATTGATATGGGATATTATTTTCTATGTATGTGCATTACGTACTTTGGCCAACGAATCATATGCACATGCATAATTTAGTTTCAGGGACAGTATTTATAGATCACTATGTTCTACAATCTGGCACTTAGGTATTAAAATTGTATTGGTTGGTATATTTTTTTTGAGTAAAATTAAATTTCGCATAATCCTATAGTTTGCATTTATAGTATTATAAGATTAATAAATAATAAAATAACATTTTCGTTATATTTTGAGACTGCGGCCAGCTGTTATTGTAAAAATCCCACGTTAATGTAAATATTTTTGATTTATTGTTTATGATAATTTAAATTTAAAATCATATTTTCCGAATCCGGAGTCCCAATTAACAAAATATCCGTTTTATCATAGAACACAACAGAAGAGACACACACTGCAGAATGGCCATATTAGTCCAAGCTTTATGATGCAAATATATTATCTTAAATGATGATTTTTGATTCTTATTGGTAAAATGATGGTCCTGTGGTATCACATCATACTCCATAGTAATATATGACTTCAAATTGAAAAAAAATTATTCCTTTTTCCATGTACGATATATTTGTATAGATCTAGATAACCTAAAAATATGTAAGAATGTTATTGTATAGACATTTATATCAACAAACCATCAGTTGATTAAGATATTATCAAAATTATAGATATTGTATGCAAATTAAAATCCGTTATTTGAGATTTTTTTTTTACCCCAGAGTATACTAATAGATTTTATATTATTAAATAATATTCTGTAGATAGTATATTATTTTTTTAATAGTACGTCCAAAGCATAAATTAAAATTATTAAATTTATTCACTATATCAGTACATTTATCATTTTATAACACTGAAAAAATGGATAATATTATTATTACCATTAGTCATTAACATTAGTCGACATACTGTAAGTATGAGTTGTAATAATATGTTTTCTAAAATTTTAAGTCTATTAAATTCTTTTTGGTATTGGTTTTGAACGTTCTTTTTGCGGATTAAATATCCAGCGATCTTACCAGCTGCTGGGTACTATTTATATATATTGGCGAGGTGAATATTTCTGACATAGTTTATTTTATTTTCTGGCGATTTATTTATTTTTATATTTTTTACGATTCTATTGGCGATTAACGCCGTTTTATTGTCACCGTCGTTTTCGGTGCAATAGCATCCACTGGGATAAACAAAAAAAGTTTTATTGTACGGAGACCTAAGCTGACCGCCGGAGCTATAATCGTCCCCAACGGAACAGTGACATTTTTTTCTTCTCTTACGGATACTGTGGAGGCAATAGTGGTTAAAATTCTAGATATATTTTTATTTTACGAGAGGACGGATTCCATTTTCAATCCTATAGTCGGAGATGAAAAATAAGGTCATCGCATAAAGCGATTTTTTACGATACGATCAATGTATTGTACACGTTTCTCTCTAAAATAAACCCTATAGATTTTCTCGACAGGGTGTTTAAAAATATATGTATATTATATTCGGCCGTAAAATTATAACTAATTTCAGTTAAGTGCCTCTCCACTCATGTTCATCTGGTTGTTTGTTTTAAATTTTAATTGATAAATTTTTAACGAAATACATATTTATTTTATATTTTCTGACAAATAATCGATTTATATGATATCAAAACCATCTCTTGAGTCGAATACTTACTATAGTTTTTTAATTACATAATAATTATAATAATAATAATGACAAATTAATCTACCTAATATGATTTATGTATTTATTTATTATATATTTATATATTTGAACAGCCTGAAAATGATTAAAATTCCTTAAAAATATGAACGTCATTCACGTGCACGTTGTATTGAACATTACCCTCACACACGATTACGGATTATGGCACGTAATGGATAATGACTTCGGTGTGAAGAATATTACATTATACTTAGCACTCTTAGATTTCTTGTATACGAGTATATGAGAGACGTTTTACAAGAAGTAAATCAACATGGAGGACATCTGGAACTTGGTAAACCTACTAAAAGTTTAAATGTAATATTTGCTAGGCAAAAGACGTTCAGAATCTGATTAGTTTATATAATTTATAACTTTGTATTATAAAAATATTTAATCTAGAAAATTATCGTTGAAAAATATTTTCAATTTTTTTTCTAAATTTTCACGAATATTGTTATTAAGAAATTTTTTTTTTCTAAAAAAATTGTAATCAATCCGTCACGTCAAATCGCACCTTCCGTCGAACTGAAAGGTTTGCTTAATATTGATTCATATGAAGAACACGCGTATACCGGTTATGACACGTTACGTCGCGTCGCGTCTTGGAGACGTAAGGTGACGGATAGATTGCTGTTGAGGGCAAAGTTGATGGACGTCGGAAACCAATTGCACTGTAATATTTCGTCTGCTATATGCGGCAAAGATTTTTATTTCGTTCCTATTTTTATATTTGTTTACTAAATTATAAATTATTAATATAATTATACATTTTTTAATCGAGGGCGTTCGGAAATATTTATTTATTTAAGATACCACTGAAAAAGGGCACGCCGATATGCGATTGCTGAAGAATGCATGGGAAGAAATAATGAATACAGTGGGAAATTCTGGTAAGTTAAATTTATTTTCAGTTACCATTTGAACACATTATAATATTTCTACACAATATTTTCTATCAGTTGACATGCTGTGAGTCTTAATTAGACTTAACTAAACATACAAATATATATATATATATATATATATATATATTCACATAAAAAATTATAATATTATGAATAACGGATTTATTTAATTTATTTCTAATGTTTTAAACTTTTAGAGTTAATAAAAAAAATTCCTATATAATTTGTTTTAAAAACTATATTGATCTATGAGTTCCTCGTCGGAAGAAAAGTCCATGATGAAATTCCAATTTTTAAATAAAATTACAAATTTAATTTTGAAACCCACGACGAAACATACACGACGGCTATTCTTTAGAAGGACAACATAAAAAAGACGGAATTAGACGCATCTTGTGTACGCCTTCTTAGCGTTCCGCCAAGTCACGTCTCCAACCGTGTCCGAGCCATATAGAGACGTGACGTAACGGAACGTATCCAGGGTGCACGCTGTTTTAGAGTACTTTCATGTATATGGTACAACGAGTTTTTTGTTAAAAGACATAATATAATTATATTATTGGCACGCCGTTTTACTTAAGTTGTAAAAATTCATTGATAATATTTTCTAATATCAGTGGCAGGAGGATAAGTATACAACTACTATTCATGGCAAACTTCCTTGCTAATTGAGCTCATATGCGATACAATCGGAAAATTTACGGTTTTCTTTGTAGATTTTTTTACGGAGGAAAATGAAAATAGGATTAATGGAGGCGGTTCACGACGAAACGGCAATGTCGGTATACGTAACGCACGTATTTGGTCGATAAATACGTACAATCCCGTATATGCTAACAGCGTACTACGTAGGTTAGGCACTGCAGCGACGTATATAATAATATATTATACGCGTAAACCGTGGCGGAAAAGAGGAAATATAATAAATATTTCCGTGCACGTAAAACCGGATTTTTGGTTCCCGCGGCGACAATTCCCCCTACCCGTCCGATTTTCCTTTTTTTTTCCTTTTTTTTTTTTTTTTTTTTTTAAATATCCCGAACTCGTCCCGTGTACAAACGACCGTCCATAAACCGAATGGCCGCGCATCGGGGCGTTCCCCCACGCGTACCACCGGCTCCGCTGCATTTCATTTGTTTTTCTCTCTCTCTCTCTCGCGGAATACACGGGGTTGAAACGATCAGAGACGGGTATATATTTGAGATGGGCAAACATTTACGAGACCGTGCATGTCTCTTTATTTTTTTGCGTCTCCGTCCGTCTCTCGACGGCAATCTCGCCCGAGCCCGGAAGCGACTTCCGGAACACTGTATATACGTATATGTATATATATATATATATATATATATATATATACATATTGTATATATTGTCAACGTACACTGACAAATAAAAACGTTACATTTCCACCGGAACTGTTTTATTATCGTTATTATAGTTTTAGTGGCGGAGACGGCCGTGGTAAAGAGTCGGTGGATACTCATTGGCGCGGCGGAGAACGAGCAACACGCGCGCGCGTCCAATGTTTTGGAACGAGCGCTAGTGTCCCCGTGCGGTTTGTCACTAAACTAGACGAGAATCGTATCTATTTATTTATGTTAATGGTGTGTGTCCCACAACAAATAGGAATAGACAGTGTCGGCTCGGCATATAAAATTACCATATTTTTTTTTCCAGACCGTTCTGTTAACGTCCAAAATAAAATAAAAAACCCCGTCACTGGAGACGGATGCCCTTCGCTCATCAGCCAGAATACTCACGATAGATGTGTTTATTTTCTAAACAATGATAATTTTTGCAATTTCAATAAAACGATCGATTTCGGAGTGTTAAAATGTTTTCAGGACTTAAATCTTAAAACGACCACTTCATGGTATATAAATATCAACACCGTTAACCGTAATAAGTAATAACTAGTTCAAAGTTGATAAAAAAGATTGTCGAACATTTCATCGTGTGAATAAATTACCAAATTACATTCTTCGTGTAAATTGTATGATTTATGCGATCAAAATTTGACGTACTGCGTGTTTTCTGTCATTTTCGGTGGTATTTTACCTCGCTTAAAAAAATTCAGGGAAATCGAAAAATGACATCTTTAATGTAGGTGGTTGGTATTTATCAAATACATAATATTTAATGATATTTGTACGTCCTACTGTAACGTGACCATGGGGCTACTGAAAATGTTTTAACTTATATTATCATTAGGTACCTATATAGGTATCACGTCAATTGTTCGCCGAAAATAGTTCGCTCGGCAATTGTTTGCGCAAAAATTAAAGTAAATTTAATAATTTTTAATACCTTTAAGTTTCGGAGGTTATTTATGAGAAAAAATAGGACAGGATAGTGTATTATTTTATGTGCCACAAAACAAAGTTATAAAATACTTTGAAAAACTTTTAGATTCCAACTATTTTTCTGAAAATGAAGAACTTTTAATGCCAATTATAAATTACTTTGAGGGTACCTGGATTGGTCGTTTGCACTGTAGAGGCCAAAGAAGAGAAGATGGGGTCATCCCCATTTGTGTATGGAATTGTCATGATTTAGTAGCGCCAGATCTTGTACGAACTAATAATTCAGTTGAAGGATGGCACAATTGTTTTTCATCTACACTTAATTCACCTAAACATCCATCAATTTTGAGATTTATTCAAGCACTTCAAAAAGAAGAAATATTAATAATTTTAAAATTGAGCAGTAAGTCGCGGGTCAAGTATCACCATCGAAAGAAATATACCAAAATAAGTGTAAAAATTTAAAAAAAAAATGTGTAGATTATAATAATCGTAAAACAATCGATTTTCTTCGTAGTGTTGCATAAAATTTTCAATTGCAAACATAAAACAATGAATAGTGTAAATTATATACCTTTTAATTTAAATATATTTTTTTATAAATTTATCAATTTTTATTTTAAATAATTCATCATTTTTTATTTATCAATTATAAAATACTTATTAATTATTTATATTTGTATAGTATAAATTACAATTTATTTTTTTTGGTCCGGGGAGGGAGGGGGGGGGGTTTGAAGCCGAAATCTAACCCTGTAAATTCGCCACTGATATCAATTACGCGAACAATTGTCCTATTCGAATAATTTTCACGCGAACAATTGTCGTGCGAACTATTTTCGGAGAACTATTGACGCACATCCACCTATATAATATTATAGTATAAAATTGAATAAGTTTCTTGAGATCTGATGTAACAAGGCGAAACCAAATATCAGCATATTTTGATAAATTATAATTTTAATAAGATGATAATTTTAAGTACTATATTTTTATTATCTAAATTGTTTTAAAATTTTGATAAGTTACAAATAGTAAATGATTTTTTTCTAATCTATAATCTGTAATTTATTTATGTTTGATGTTAATAATAAATTATGATTTGATTTATTTGTTATTTTATATTTTCATTACAAGTCTATCGTCAATATCGCACTTAAAAAAGTCCTTCCGGTACCCCTAAATACGCAACTGAGGTACAGTAACTACTAACCTACATATTAGTTAAGGTGCTATATCACTGACACTACATAAACCGTATCTGTGTTAGATTGTTTTACTGTGTAATCTATCACCAGAAACCGGTTCGAGTAGACGAGAGATGTAAACCACATCGAGTAGGTAATGAAATACATTTTGAGTGTATTTTTTTTCGGATGCCTTTATATTATTGTTACGAGATATTTCGAAATATCGATAGTATCCTAATTTTTTTTGGTGCAAATCACAATTAAAATTTTTAGTTTTATATTGTATTAACATTTTGATTTGTGGTGAAAAATACAGACTTCCAAAATGATGTATTAGCGATTATTCTGGCCGTTACAATACAATCTGTAGAGACTATTTTTCGGGGCTTAATATAATAAAAATTTTATTGTTATGTGTATATATTGATGAAGTCCTCAGGTGATGATCATTTATCATCGACCGCGGATCGCGTAGTATATCATGAAAACCACCAGATCGCGGGAACGTCTCCGCCGTGGCGCCCGCCTGACGATTGAGCTTTGCTCCACCCACTGGCCGAGCAACTCTGGGTCTCGGCTCGGATCATCACTGCATATATTTTTCGTTCATTATTTTTTTTTTTATATTTTATCACTTTTCACTTATCACCAAACGTATACGTCATCATCGTGTATGCTGTTTTGTAAATAAATACCCTCGGGCTTTTCATCATTATACAACGTGTTTTAAACCATTCGGTATACCACACTGGCGCGTCCAGACAGCCGCGGACCACGTCAATTTATATATATATATATATATATAAGTATATAACTATTTATTTTAGATTTCTATGTTTATATACGTGTATGATAAGTATATATATATATATCTTATTTCCTCATTATGTCTGTCCGTCTGTCCTGTCTATTCGTTGTTATAGTCACTAGGTACATTGTTGATTTGACAATCGGCCGTTTTGAAAATTTGTGAGTCATTATAAATAGGTTGAGAGAAACGGGGAAATCTAACACAGTCCAATACATATAGTTCCTGGTTGCTAAATCATGTTTTGCCGATCAAATTGATACCTATCAGAGTAATAGAAACAAGCAAAACGGGCAACTGGTTCGATCCGGATCGTTTGAATCGGGTCGTTCAAAATACCTAATCTCTCGATTCGTTATTTTTTGTCTTTCGAATTATTTGAGATGTTACGAATATTTGGATCGTTCCGATCATTCATGCAGGCCATTTGAGTATTTAGAATCATTCGGATCTTTCGGGCTTTTTACTCATTTTAACATTGAACCATATACCATTCGTTTACTGGAATTTTATTTTATAATAATATATATTTAGTGAAATAATATTGAATGTTTTGTAGTATCTTGTCTTACATTATTATATTTTTATAAACATATTAATATTTAGTATTCAGTTTATTATATATTATGCTCTCTCGTAAGTGTTAATGGATTATGTATGCTATATGGTGTAAAATTCGGTCTCATGTCACACTTTAATACGTTGTATAATTAATATATACCCAATATCATTGTTTGATGTTAAAAACACAATGATAGAGAAATATAATTATGTACCACAGGATCTAAATAATCGGAATGTTATACATTTTTATTTAAAATTCTCTATTACCCACGAGAAAAGTTTGTAGGTTATCAGATACCCTAACATACATGTGTGTGTGTGCATATTATATAAATAAATACCTATAAATATATATTATATATATAAGTACTGCTGTAAATTGTGCACTAAAGAAAAAAATTACTGTTTTAAAGAAGGAACAACGTAATAGAGGACGTGTATGAAAGAGCGAGTACAAGAGTGAGGCGTCTGTGTGGTGAAAACTAAAAATTTTGAGTCAGTCTGGGAGTGTACAATGGTTCGGTTTTGAGTCCTTACTTAATTTCCCTGGTAATAGACGAAATAATAAAGGATATATTAGGTGAAATACCATGTGGTTCGCAGATGATATAGTAAGATGATATGATATATTACTGATAGGAAAGAATTCTGTGGAAGTGGATGATGAACTTAAAGAGTGTAGGGAAGCTCTTGAAAATAAAGGACAGAGGATTAGTAGGGGTAAATCGGAATATAAGAAGTATGATTTTGGGTGAAAAATAACACTAAGGACATAGGGAAAGACTAAAAATAAATACATTTGAGTGAAGATGTAGTGTGACACGGTCGATGGCTGTCCGGAATCGTCAGTGTCAATGTGCTAGAGATAGATACCATATATAGGTATACCAAATTATTTCAAACCGGTTGTTTATGGTGGAATTCCCGAAATAGTTTATTTATAAAAAAGTACACGTGGAGTGACATATGCATGTATCAGTATAAGTGTGGTGCAAATGAAAAAATGATGAAATAAAAAAATAACGAATGAAAATATATGTAGTATTGTTCAGGCCAAGACCCGGAAGAATGTTAAGGTGGATGAGTGGAGTGACTAGAGAGGACAAAATAAGGAATGAGTTTATAAGATGTAGGTAGTATAGGTGTAGCTTCGATAGATTAGAAAATGAGGTGGGAGTGTAATGACGAATGATATGAGGAAGGCAGGAGTAAGTAAAAAATATGTGGGAGATAGATTTAAGTGAAAGTATAGGATTAGGGTGGCCAGCCTAAACAGCTGGGAGAGAAGGCAAAAGACAAGAAGAAGATTCCTATCTAGTTATATTGTATAATAAAATAAAACACAATCATTCATTTTATTAAACTAATTACAAACTACAATTTCTAAATAATGCAGTTATCAACAAATTAGGAATAAAATTTTTACTTAATAATATCAATATTAATCATGAAAAACAAACCAATCATCTTTTAAAAAGTTATTCAAAATACAATTCGATTTATCAATTAAACATTAAAATATAGATAATAATAAAATTGTTATTTTCATATTTTAGAAATAATTAATAATACAAAAATCATGATTATTACAGAAAACATTACATATTGATTGTACTTTAATATATCGATCGATTTTTTTTTCTTCTTATTACAATTACGCAAATTCATCTGTTTTAGTTTTCTTTATACGAGTAAAATTTTTAAACCGAGACGAAAAAATATATATCTCAAGAAAATGTGTAAATGAGTTTTTAAAGAGTAAAACTTACCTAACCTATCGCACAGAGCTTTTAGCACTCAATGGGTATATATGAGTAGGTACAGGTAATAATTTGGTTCGATCGTAAAACGTCGAGGACTTTTATATTGTATTTTATTTTAACATAAAACGCTACGCCGATAAAACATTTCGTTAGTCACAGTATACGACAATAATATAATTAAAAATGTTTTCCATTCTTTATTGCAAAGTAAAAGTAAATACCGTCCAAAAAAGTTATATAAAGTAATATTATTTGGTCCAAAATAGTCCTGTTCGAGCAAAACAGTAGATTTATGGACTAATATTAAATAACGATACTAATATTTAATTGCATATAAATATTGAGTTCCGTAAAATGTTGGTAAGTTATGGTGGACCTTTTTTTAGTTCTACACAAGTACAGTCAACTACTATTTTTTATTTATTTTTTATATATACCCATTCATAATTATCTCGTTATCAACTATAATTAATATACCCAATTACCTCTAATTACTTTTTTTTCCTAAAACAGATTCCTTATCTTAAATTTATGCTAAACTCCTTTATATTTTTAATTATTAAATTTTACTTCTTTGTTTTAACGAACTCAAAACTTTCCACTTTTTATTATGATTAAAGCTCATATTCTATACATTTTCCAGCTATAGACGCAAATTCCATATACTCGATCCGACCTAGTAAATGTGCACATCTTACTATAAAATTTTACATTCTCATTTCTGTTATTCTGATTTTTTTTTTCATGTCTTTAACTAAATTCCTAGTAAACAATTTTATATAACAACGTATCATCGCTCGTCGCCTCACTATAGTCTTATGACACTTTCCTACGTCAGAGTCACCATGGCCCTACCATTTTCCATTAAAAAAACATATATATTCGAACCTATACAATATCATTTGTAATCATTATAAATTTTTTTTGTAACCAACCCTAAACCTCTTAAAGTTGATTTCATTGTGGCAGTGCTAGCGTAACGTTAACGTCATCAAACATTTTGAAACATATCAAACCATATTTTAACCAAATCGTTAGACCACAAAAAAATCAAAAAAAAAAAAAATCAAAGAGTCCCCGATTAAATATCCCGAAAACCCATATTTTACTCCAGTGTTTTATTTCAAATGAGAAAATATAAAATCGAAATTTTAAACCTCGCTGTAGCGCTTTGCACCGCGCCAGCTGACGACTAGACGGTCCGAGACGGGGTATGCGCGACGCCAAACGAAAACCGGTGGGCCACCAGAGGTGTTACTCTTTTCTCAGACGAGAGTATAGTTTTATAGTCAAAGCGCGCGATTTAATATAATATTATCAGGCGGTATAATGTTTTCAAGATGTAGAAAAAAAGAAAAACTGTCGTGTACGTTTAAGGAGGAAAAAAATAAAAAAATTTCGTATAATATTATACACGCAGTAAGCAAATGATTGACAATAATTAATATATACCTAATAATGTGTAAAACAGTGATATTGGATGAATCCAATAAGTTCAGCATTTCAATTCCCATATACGTCCGTTTTCCGCGTATAAATATATTTATAGTATTTATCGTATTGTATAGTGTTTTCCGTACAAATGACTTGCCCGGAAGTTTGAATAATTGGGCGTTATCATAATATTATACAGTATTATCTTTATAGATCTATTTAAACGGAACCATAGGCGTACGAAAATTCCGTTGAAAAACGTACAACACGTACAATAGGGCATTTATACATTCGACTATACACTATTTAAATAAAAACAATAATAATTCCTGGGAACGACGAAAATACACATTCTTCATAAAAAATAAAAAATAAATAAATGATTAAATAACGCTCTGGGTCAGCGCCGTTATAGTAACCGATAATCTGGATGCGACCCGGAGAGCAGTAATAATATCATCGTATATTATTATTATTATTTTATGCGAATGGGAAAACGTTGATATGTACGACGAGATGAGATGACCGCCGAGGAAAATGCAAAAATGAAAAACGTAATATATCGCGAGCGGCGTACGCGGATAATCATTATTTTTCTGTCTCTATAAAAATATAAATTATATTTCACCATAATATGGTAAAATGTTCTTACATTATTTACTAAGAAGTGTCCAATTATAATTTTACAAACTCATATAATTCAATATAGAACGCAGTTAATATAAACTTACGAAATAATTGTCCCGCCTTAATTGAATTTCGATAAAATTTCAAACTATTTGTGAAATGCGTTTATTATACCTAACACAATATTTTATAAAGTATGAAATTTAATTAGAAAGTCAGTTCGTATAAATAATTGGTTCAATAATATATATATTTTTTTTTCAAATAAATGCCTTCGAGTTTCCACATATAAGGTTATGCTAGACTACAGTATCAGTTACAATAAAATATTAATATCTACATACAAGTTATAGCAAAAAAATGTAAATAAATATTATTTATAAATGTATGACACCTACAGTTTACAATTTACTAAATTTTATTTAGTATAATTTGATTAGATAAGAAGTTAAAAACGTTCTCTTGCAGAGTGCAGCGTATATTTTTGGTGAAATATTTAGATTTATGCGTGTATTTTGATATTGTGTATATTTATCGAATACATGTTTGTTGATGAGCATGGAATATGTACGTTATGTATGACATATTATGTTGTATATAGCTGGTGATGGATCTTTACTAATTATTAGGCAGGAGGGAGTTAAAATTGTCTGACCAATTCTTAACCTGCTATTAAAAATATCTTGATGTTGGTTGAATTCAGAAGGCACATATCATGGTTTAAGTGTTTTTATTTATGTTTTCGACTTAATTTGTAGTAGGTATAGTATTTCAATATTTAATAGGTTAGATTTGAAAAGTTTAAATTCGATTCTCTCGGTCCGAGTCGAGCCAGTTCTCTGGTTTTTGGATCGGACTGAAAAGGGTCATGGAGATTTCAAATTTCTTCATTTTTTTATGATAAACAATCACCATATTTTTTAAAAAATAAGACCCATTTATGTAAAAATTTTAAATTTGTTCATACTTTTATTTTAGAGTTAAAACGCATATTATCAAATCGGCAGAGGAAAACGTTTTGAAGTGAACATCGTCTCGGTATTTTAATTTACTACTTAAAATATCAGTTATTGTAGTATACAAATATAAAATAATTTATTATCTAAAAATACAATAACTAGATTGGTAATTAGTAAATTACAAAATTAAAATACATTCACTTTAAAATGTTATCCTCGGTTTATTTTATATTTTATAATTTATTACTTAAAGAACAGGGTTTTTCAGCTTTAAATAAACATATTTTTATCACTCAAAACGTTTTAATATGATCATGACCATAAACCATATCTATTACAAAACAGTTTTTCTAAAATATTGTTTCCCATTAATTTTTTCTTAAATAATCATTTTCTCAATAAATAAAATTTTTCTCAAAACATTAAGAATATGATCTTATATACAGTTTTCATTCTGATAGACGCATTCTCTGTATACCCGAAGTTTATGCTTTAAATTGTTTCTTTCAATAGAACTATATAACTAACTATCGCCTCTCTACACTTGAATTAGTCTTCTCCAATCTTAATGATTTGATAGTTGAAACAGCTCACGAGCCACTCGTTACATCTGACTCATATCGCTTCCATTATGTATAACAAGGTTCTCCAAACATCTTCTTTCAACAGATCCCATGAATTTTTTTAATTAATTACAGGTCATTATAATGAAATCTCACAACCCTCCGCAAACCTCTTCCTTTCTTATTTTAACTCCGCATTCTCATCACCAAAAAATAGTTTCAAATTATCTAGTATAGATATCCTCAACTTCGATCTTCCTAGTAACTACTTTATTACAGTTAATGATGTTTTCAAATAAATAATTATAATACGAATATTTTGAAAGAAAATACAAATATAAATATGTTTGAATGTTATTTTAAATTTTTCCTTAATTTTAGTGTGAATATTTTTAAAATGCTTTTTTAAAACATTTTTATATAATACTAATACCAGACAATTATTAATGGTCTAGCAAAACATGTAGTGATAGTAAATCGAAATTTTGAATTTGGCATTTTATGGATGTCACTCTTCAATTTTGGGAAAAATAGTCTTTCCTAGAAATCAGAAAAGCACAACAAGATTTTTGAAAATAATTAAAAATAATGTGTTGATATGCATTTTGAATACATTTAGCGACCCAAAAATGTCAGTCTTTAGTCATACATCATAATTTGAGAAATATTTTTATTCGACGTCTCGCTTACAATTTTATTACAGAATAATATAGCCAATACGAGCTACAGTATAAATATTAATACAGGAAATAATACGATGTCTATTTAAAAATGAGTTTAAAAGTTATTTAAATTGATATACATTTTTATAAATAAACGTATAAAATAAAAATTTATTTCGTATCTTATTGTTACATTAAAACAAAAATTATAAACTTTGTGTTGCCTCGAGTCTAACATTCGATTGAAATATTTTTGCTTGTAATTTAATTTTTGGATTCCTAAGAGGACGGAAAATGTTTTTATTCATAGAATGTTTTATAACGAAAATACAACATATAGTTCGAAAAAATGTTCCCATTTCTATATCGGTATCAACTACTATAAATATAGTGATTTAGAGATTTTTATATTGTAAATTATTATTAATTCACATCGAACTCAGAAAAATTAAGAATCATAATTGGAATGGTGATGTTATAGTTTTTTGGAAATAGGATTTTAAATTCTGTTTATATAACAGAATTTGAAAATGTATCTCAGTACACACTTGAAGATATTCTATGATTTTCAGACTAATCTTATATTGTACTCGTATACTTTAATAAATCCGGCCGTAATCAATTCGATTACATCACAGATTAAATGAGAACAGAGAACCTTATCTTGCCTAGTTGTCTCCCACCAGATGCTTTGGAATAAAGTTAAATTTGTGATATATGTACCTTCGTACTACGCAGCCACGCAGATTCCTGTACTAGGTTTAAATTAAGACATTGTTACATAATTATCATTGTTATATTTGTTTTCATTGAATTTGAAATAACACTATGTATTATTAATTTTTACCGTGTACAATTTGATAAATAGGGGGGCTATTCTTAAATTTGTGATATAATTTGTCGAATTCGATAAAAAATTTTATCGCACGGAATTGTGTTGTTGCTATTTTTGAAAAACGCGTAATTTTTATCGAATGAAAAGCGTTCGACTATTTTTTCTACTGTAATAAAAGCAATGACTAAATTTTATCGCAAAAAAATTAGCCAGTGATTACATACTTTTATCATATTATTATAGTACCTACTCAATTTACTTTTACTAAAATAGGTACATTTTATTTTTTTGCCATATTATTTAAAATATTAATTTAATTATGGAAAATTTTAATGAATTTGCAAATTTATATTTATTAAAAAATATTGAAAATCAACATAATTGAGTGCAATAACGTATGAAATTGAGAAGAGAACAAATTGTGAATCCATATTCGATGTCTGATAAATTATTTATAAAACTTTTAGATTGTCTAAAAATCTGACGAGTCTTTTAATAAATATATTTAAAGTTTAACTTATAATTAACTAAACATTTTAATTTAAATACATTTAAAAAAAATAGACACTCAGTAAATACAGTTTTTACAAAACACAATTTGCGATTTTAATGATAACAATAAAATAATAACATTAAAATATAGATTAACAGTATTTATCACAGTGGTTTATGCGATAAATTTTGTCACATACGACAAGCCATAAAATGATATCGGTTTATATTCAAGAATATGATTTATTTGCCACATTCGATAAATTGAAAAATTCAAATCACGAATTCAAGAATCGCCCCCCATAACCACTATAATCACAGCTATAATGTATATTATATATAACATACATATTTTTAAATCATAGCAAGAATACCCAAGACATATTGAAAATGTAGTCGGACTAACAAATTTTTTTTTTTTTTTCATTAACACATTATTAGTAGTCTCAGTTTCATAAGATATTTGATAAATTATTGGTATTTAAAGGAACGGGCAACCTCATAATTTCCCGGTCGTTTATCCTACAGGATTCAGATGTAAGTGCACTGCACTATATTTTCCTGGACCACAACTACCTACTATACCTGGTACGTGGTTCAAATGTCACAGTCATGTGAATTAATTACAGTATCCATCGTCACCGTACTAATTGGGCGGCGGCGATAATATGTCCAGGGAGACCCGATGGATCATTACTCATATCCGTTGGTAAGTATCATCCATACCTAGTGTGTATTGTAACGATTATTTAACTATTATTAATGCGAACAAGAAATACCAAGTTATACTTGCTAAATGTCAGCGCAGGTGTGGATTGAGATGACCGACTTATCGCTTATGTTTTATAAACCGTGTGAAATTAAGTTGGGATCACATTAATTTCAAAAATAATAATGTATCCTAACTATGTGTATAGTCTATTAATATTTTGTGTAATTTACATTTTTTTTTATAAACTAATACCATTATTTTAGAATTTTCCATTTGAGTACGATGTAATTGCGTATGGTCTTCGTAGAGTATACGAAATCGTATATATTTTAAGTAAGCGATTGTATTAGTTTTTACCAATTATTTCTATGCGATTTTTCCATATATTTAGTACAATACAATATTTCACATAATTATACTCATTGGCATATTTAGGGAAGGAGTCCAGAGATTAATAATAAAGGCAGAATTAATATATATTAAATTTTAATTTTGTAAAATGTCTTTAAATTATATCATATTGAATTCAATCCAATAATCAGAATTATCAGAAACTTGAGCCCTCTTCTTCCTAGAAAAATAATTAAAATATACAACTGTCTATACTCCCGATATTTTGTGCGACACAAAATATGAACAAAACTCGTTAAATATATCCAACTATATAAATAAGTGGTTATTAGAGCCCCCTTTTTTTTAATTTATGTAAGACATTTTTACATAATTTTAAGAAGAATTAAAATCAAAATATGCATTTTAAAAATAAATAATAAATGTTCTCATAACAATATAATTTTATTTTATTTTTTTTGTAGTTCTTTGTTATGAACTTTTATTTTATTATATTATATATTATTAAAAAAATATTAATTTTGAATTTCTTATTTATAACAGTTTTAAAATATTGTAGAAAGTTGAAATAAATAATAAATGATAAAAAACATTATCTAGCGTCTTACAGTGCCATTTTTTGATATGGTTGATATATATATATATAAACACGTTTTATAAGATGTTATAAAACTAACTTATTAGTTTTTTTTTTTTAAATAAATATAACTTAAAAAAAAAATAAAAATTAAATAACAAAAAAAGTAATTTAGGGCACTGGATAATGGTGGTATCTATCATTTTTCGTTTCATATTTCTATGTCGTTAAAAATGATAAATACTAACATGCATTTTTCATTGAAAATTCTTTGCACTGCTATTCTTTTATCGAAAAAATAGTAAATAAATACGAATATTTTCAATAAATTTTCTAAAGAAAAATTAAATTTCTTATAATATGTAAAATTAAATTTTTAAATAAAAACATTAGGTACTTAACCGTGTTTAGAAAAATGCAATCGTATTTATTCGTGAATTTACCCTAAAATATAACTCCCTTTGTATAGCGATATATTCACAGGCTTAATTGTATTGTATTAAAACACATACCTATAATGTCATATAATATAGATTTGACTAAATACGGCTAAGTTGATATGAATTTCCGATTAAAAGATTTATGCTGTACGTAAGATTGGACTTAGCATGTTTCTAGACTCTGTCTTGCCCTTTTGAAATATTATTAGAAGTACTGTAGTGTATTTGAGTGTTTAACTTTGGAATTGAAAGTAGGCGGAGGCAAAATCGTTGTCCAATTGAAATTCAATTCAATTATTGGCGATGAAAAAGTTTTTAACACAATTCAAATTCGAAAACGCGATAAAGTTTTAAACGGAAATAGGATTGATCGAATAATAAAATGAGTCAAAACACCATCAATCGAGTGTAATTTATATAAGGGATATTTTAACAGAAAGAAATTCCATTATATATACGCTGAAATATTATCACGTTCACTCGTATTTTTAGTTTATATTTTTCTGTACTTTTTAAACGCATAATACATCTGAACGAGAAGTTTTTTATATTATTGATTCGTATTGTACATAAATTATAGGTATAACCATTGGAATTTCTAAAGATATTCTGAACTTTTTTCTCCGATATACACGCATATTATTTCACACAACATACTGAATATTATACGAAACTAAAAAAAAATAGTACCTACCTACGTAGTATTAAAATATTTTAAGGTAATATGATATTATATTCGAAATACTTTCTAAATAATGCCAAATAGTTGCGGAAAATATCGTACAAATATTTTTTCCCCCATATATTACGTTTCTAATAGATAGTCTTATATTTTTTTTTTCAAAATATTTTCTTTTAATATTTTCAAAACATTTTCCTTTAAAATTTTTATAAATGTTAAGGAAAAATTCCGACTACTTAGGGGTGGAAGGACCTAAGTGGAGGAGGAGGGTTTTGGTATTTTGTTAGATTGACCTCTCACGGCAGGAGATGATCGCAAATCCGTAACCAATCGCTAACTTCGGAACCGGGGATCGAACTGCTGAACTCGAGACTCAATATGTAACTATTCACTATTGTACCACATCAGATTCATGTATATGTCATGAGTTTTACACGTATTTAAACAATTCAGTATTTAAAATGTACCAATACATTATTTATTATACTTTCGCATGGTAAATATCAATGCAACGATTATTTTTTTTTATAATTATTTAACAAAGAGTAAAGACTTAATTGTTTATTATTCTTTTAGTTTTCTGAAATTTATCATAATGAAATCTGATAATACTATACTGATATGTAATAGGTACATAATACAACTTTTTTTAAACTATGAACCAATACTTGATCAATATTTTTTCATTTTTATGAAAGTCGGAGAAGATAAATGATAATTTTTTATATTTAATTTTTATTTTTTGCTCATGTTATCTTTTTCCAATAAAATTTATTAATATTCACACTTGGGTAAAATACTTTTTAAAAGTATTTCAAATACAAATTCAAATACTTCAAAAAAAAAAAGTATTTAGAATATGTATTCGAATAATTTATAATAATAGTATTACTTAAGTATTGGAAACCCTTTACAAAATGTATTCCAGATACTTTTATAATACATTTTTTTTTTTTTTTACTAGATTTCAATAATAAAAATAGTAATACCTAAACATAATATTATTATATTTAATTGTTTTTTCCATATAAATGAATATAATAATATAATTATTCATAATAAATTCTTACCTATTAATTATAAATTATATCCCTGCATTTGTAATATTGTATGACTCATTTAATAGGTAATATTACATAGTTACCTATATAAGATATAATATCACTAACTACTGTAATTACTAAATTTATTATAAATATATCAATAAATATAATACTTTTAAACTCTTTGTTTCATCAATAAAAATCATTATTATCTAAATCAACATATTTAAAATTGGATAATAATGTTACTAAATATAGTTGAAAACAAAGTAAAATAAAGAAAGATATTCAGAATACTTCTAAAAAGTATTCAAAATACTGTATTAAATACGGTAAAAATAGTATTTAAAAATAATCGGAATACTCAAAACGTATTCTGAATACAGTACTTTTTATATTGTAATATATACAGTACTCGGAATACTACCCATCGATTAATACTGTGTAAATTTTTTATTGAAATGACCGTTTTATACTTAAATTTTGAGGAGGTTAAAATTACATAAAAGGGACTTAGCCTCCTTAAATATACCTATGTCCTAATGCAAAAAAATCACTATATTATTATTATTATTATTATTATTATCATCATTATTAGTTTTTTGCACAATAAGCATGATCGATAAATGTAAACAATGTATGTGGCCAGTTCTTTAAAGTTGTATTATAACTACGTAAATATATTTTCCGGTTAATCATTACACAATATTTGTTCTCGTAACCATCAACATATATTTTGAAAATATTTTTATCGCATATGTACATACAATATATATAACATCAGCTGGTCAAGTTTGGCCATAAAAGCATTTTGCCACTACAAATATTCTAAATAATGTAGTCGATGTTTTCTAAATGTAATTTTGAAATTCGCGAATCCATTTCCTCTTTTGCGCTCAAACAGCTGTCGGGTCAAAAAGGGTGCTTATATATGATTTAATCTGACATTCTCCACCCTTTCATCTCCTCCCTACGTCATTTGTGTCATGCCAAAGGCCAACAAAAAGGTGCGCTCGCCAGAACGAGACGGTATAAATAGAGACGAGGAATAAAAGTGAAAAAAAAGCTGGCGTTTCCAATTTGGTTTGCTGTTCTGAATAATTCATAAGCGGGTTTTTAAATTTTTTTTGTAATCAATTGTTACAGGTCTGAATGTTAATGAAATTCAAGTAATTCCAGTTTTTTTTCGGTCGTGTTTTTGGCGTAATTCCGCAGAATTTTGCCAATAAATTACGAGTCGGGGGCTCGATGAAACCGCGGGTCAGACGCGTCCGGGCCTTCGCATAAGTTATTGCACCCCGGATCCCGCTCACCAGACTGAGGAAATATCAATTTTTTATATTTCCATGATTTTATAACGACAAGCTAAAATTCCATATGTGTTTTTAATTATTTTTTCTTTTTAAACTATATAATATATATTTATGTTATAAATCTTTGGAAGGTATAACAGAACTATAGAAAATCACTAATATTATATTAAAATCTAGATTAATGATTTGGATTTTGAGTTTTATAACCGATTAATTTGAAATCAAACCTAATTTTGAATCAGTATTTTGGACTCGTATAACGTATATCGTCTTGCCAAATAATTTTTAACATGAAATTCGTTGCATCGCTTAATTATATTTTTTGATCATTTTCCTACTTAACTTATCTCGTGATAAGGAGGAGTAGCTTAATAAATTTACTACTATGATGTTGAAACTGAATTAAGCATAATCACTAATTAATAACAATTACGTTAAACCTTAAAAAATCATAAATACATAGTCTGCCGTTCACATTACTATTATTAAATCATTAGATTATAGAGTTCATAAATCGAAGAATGCGCAGGACGACATTGCACTTCTATTATTTAAACATGTGTTACTGGTTTTCGAAAATTGTTTGAGTTGGAAAGTTGATATTATTACAAAAATTTAAACATTATTGTAAAATCAACAAATTTTTTGTTCCATTCATAATCTAAAATTGAGGTTAGAGTTTTTAATTTTATTTGCAGAGTACTTTGATGTGTCACATTAAAATTAATCAATTGAAAAAATATTATTACGATATCGTTTTAATGCGTTGTTATTGTTATAATTTGTCGTGTTATACAAATTTTGCGTTTTTCCTATAATAAATCTCACATTTATGAATATATTTTAATATAAAATTATTTTCAAAAGAACGTTATATTACACGAAGGTTATTATATATCAAAATATTATTAAAATAATATATACACACGTAATGTAATTTATATGTTATTTTGAAAAATCGTCGGTAATTTCATCACCTGCTGTGATGTCGGAGCGTCGTCGTCGTAGTGTGTTGTTCCTTTCAATCGAATGTTTAAATTGATTTATTTGCGCTTTTGCAATATTGTTGATAGAAGCTCTTCGCCCACGTACACACACTATATATATATATATATATATAATATATATATATAGTGTGTCTTGTAATTCTCAAGCTATAACAAGTATATCTAATATTTTCAACAGTGACGATAAGAAAATCCAATTTGAAAATAACCCTGAATTAAAAAAAAAAAAATTACAAAATTTAAAAAAAGTCGTTTTATACAACATAATTTTTGAAATATTTGAAATAGCCTTAAATTCGTCCAAATTTCAAGTTAAGAATTTTATTTTAGTTATATTAGTAAAAATTCAAAACAGATCGCCAATATCTCAAAAACATGAAATATTGATACTGAAAAAGGAATTATGATATATGAACTATGTACCTACCATAGTTCACAAAAATTTTAACACATTTATTTTTTGTATTTCAAACTTTACCTATATTTCAGATAGATTTATTCCTATAAAGTAACGAAGACCAAAATACTAATCTGCTTTAACTCGGTCAATGTTTACATAATTTAATTATTGTTTTAAAAATATAATAGAAAATAAGGTCAACGCGATTTTTAAAAATAAAATTTGATAAGTAATCATTTATATTTTGAATTTTTAAATAAACATTTTTTTTTTTTTTTTGTAATTTCTGTTATCTAATTTTAATTTATTTATGTACAACTGTAAATAAATTGCACTAAAAATATTGGTGTTTTTGGTGTTTTGTAAAGAAACTTAGTATGTTACGGGACTTTTAGGACACTCTGTATAATATTATATTCGCGTATATCTCGGAGACATCGATTTTATACCCCACGTCTTGGAGATAGTAAATACACATAAACACACACACATAAATGAAAATAGTCGCGTATATACATGCGAATATACACATTTCAATTTATAACCCACATTGCAGGACAGAGCAAGCTGAGGAGACATCATCGTAATTCGTTTAAATTCGAACGGACATTTGAGAGCAATGGCTCCCATAAACACAAATACACACACACACACACACACACACACACACACACACACACACACACACACACACACACACACACACACAAACACACACATAATATAATATATGATAAAGGGTGGTCGACGAATCATGATATAAGGGACGGGTGACCGAAATTTTGGTTTAAATCACGTTTGCGTTAGTCGGTCATGTTTATTCATTATTCGAACGTCCCCATATTCGACATAGTGCGTATAGTACAGGGTTTAAACGGTATCGGATTTAGTTCAGTTATTTAGAACAATTTGTTTTTCACTCCAGTTTCAGTTCCGGTGTGTAAAAATCGTGAATTCTCTCTCTAAACTTTCGGCCTCCAGTAGATCTGGTATATTAAACGGGAATTTTTTAAATAATAAATAGTATTTTTATTTTCTATACTATTCAATCATTAACACTAAGTAAATAATTTCCATACAGTAACTGAAAAACGATAATAATTTCTAAATATTTGTTAATAAGTATAAGAAAACATTTTAATTTTATATTTAACGATTAATGAAAAATATACCAAATGTAATCTTTTATAAATATTTTTGAAACACACACAAAAATTTTGAGTAAAACAATTTTTTTGGTGGTTATAATACAACTTTAAAAAACTGGACAATTATCTCCGGGGGGGGGGGATCTAATACCCATGAATAGGGGATTTAAGTAAGAAGATGGTAGCCAAAACCGTAAGACACATTTGCTACCCGTCCGAGTTTGTTCTAGCTGTTATTGAAAGCGCTGTGGTAATTCAAACAATTTCTTTTCCTTTTTCGACCTATAATCGTATACAATTACTCAAGCAATTAGGCACTCACAATTTAGACTATGTTTATATGACTGGAGCTCAATCGGTTAGTCGTGAGTACCTACAAAAACTGTTAAGTAAATTATGGTCGGAGGTACAAATCCAATCGCCGGAATTAATATTTGTTGAAAAATGTACAGCAAAGAAAAATAAACACGGGATTTTTTCGTGAACATGACCTGTCTGTGGTGTGTGCGGTTCGAGCACCAGGATAAGCAAAATAGTTCGATCCCCAGTTCCAAATTTAGAAATATATTACAGATTTTCAATCATCTCCCACCGTGTGTAGGACAATCCAACGTTGTACCATGATTGGATTTTATTTTTTGTTTCTGTGATTCAATTAAAAGAAAATGTTTTAAACATTTTTGAAGGACATTTTTAATTAGAAAATATTTTGAAAATAATAATTTTACTGAAAATATTTTAATGCTGTGTAGGATTATTATTAACTGTATCAAAAAATACCGTTTTCACATTCCGTGTTAATTATGATATGTACGAGTATTAGTTTGTATATAGTTTCTAGTATTAACATATACTAATTGATTTTTGAATCATTTCAGTCTAGTCTACTCTAGTCTAGGAATAAATTATAATATAAAATAATTAAAAAGCCGGTCAGTAGGTTGTGGAAGCACTTCGCTCGTCGGGTGTCAGTATTGGTGGATGCACTTCGCTACTGGGTAGGGTACTTTTGGTGGATGTATTGAATTTGAAAGCAATGATAAATCAT